>WSFP011442587.1:0-28109 GCA_009831015.1 Picea engelmannii | reverse complement strand
ATATTTTGAGTACATCTTGGTCACTGCGAACCTCCTGAAGGGGATCCACGTAGTTTGAGAAAACCAAGACAAGATTGCAGCATTAAAGTTGAGCGACTTCAACCTCGGTGACCGAAAATTCTATAAAATGCTCGCCCCACATAAGTAACTGACCATAATGAAGGGGAATAATTCAAAGATAACCCCCTAGACATGGAACCATAACCTCGCATAGTCCACCCTGTTGAATGTCATGAAGATCCCACACTTCAGAAGACACTAGGAGGTGAATGCCTATGTCAAGCTACTTGTTTCTTGTTAGCATGATGACTATTTTTGGCTAGACCACTGTATCATAGTTGATCCGATGCTGATCAATCAGATCACAGGGTTGAGTATGCAGGGACCTGATCCACAAGATTTTTATCCAGGAAAATCCATGGATCACACTCTAACACAGAGGATCAAGGACACCTACGACAATGTCGAGAAGGGGATGCGAGGCTACAAGGTAGCTTCTATCCAAAGTGGTGTAGTATGCCTCACCTATCAGTTGATTGTAGGGAAGTCAGTAAGAAAGAACCGACCTACCCAAGTCACCAACTTTGTATTCAACCTCACAGGGAAGTGCGTGGAAGGCCTACAAATGAACTGGGCGAAGTACCTGGTGAATCAATTGGAACTAGACTGCAGAGAAGAACAATATCAAGGTTACGAATTCCATTTTAGTTGGATTTTGATCCTTATCGTATTCATCACCTGGGAGATGCCATAAGGTGTGACCTTCCTCGACATCGAGCCATTTGAGCCGCTGGCTGCGAAGTTCAGTGCACTTTGGTATTCCAGTGATATGAACAAACAGTGGTAGTCAAATGATGTTTTTCATACCTACTACGATCAGCTGAAGAGAGCCATCCAGTCTGAGCCTCACATGACTCCGAACACTCTACACCGGTTCCAGCCTTTGATGAAGTTCACCGCAAATCGACATTTCATTTATATTACAACGCGCACCGATGAACATAAGCAACAACTTCAGTCCTACTACAAGCTGATGGAGGAGGACTTGGAGGAGATTACTAAGGAATGGTCCGCTGACCTCCTTATCCCCGCAAACCCCGTAGAGATATTTGACATCCACAGCCGAGAAACTGCGCAGGATACACCTGGACCTAGAAAGACAAAGAATACCGAAGAGGTCCAAGGATTAGACAGTGCATCCGTGAAGACTGCTTCCATATCACTAGAGAAAGGAGGTGATGGAAAAGAGTTAGATGACAAAGAAGTCGAAAAAAATAAAGGAGACAAGGTTGATCCCCTGAAGAAGAGGAAGGGTTCACCTATGAAACCTTCTTCCCGAAGAAATAAAAATCCTCCATGACCAATATGAAGACTATCCTCACCTCTGACGACTTTGACTTCCTCATAGAAGCCCTGAACGATGCTTCACTAGAAATAGTAGAAAAATAAGAGGCCAAGGAGGAAGCAATGTATGATAGAATTGAAATCAAAGTCTGACGGGTAAAAAAGGCACTATAGTCCAGCCACATAGTCTCCATTGTGCCTCTGCCATTGGGAACACCAGAGCTGGGAGACGAGCCAACCCAACTCCACCAATTAGCTGATACCGGAGTCACATCTCCAAGAGGTGAAGTATCAAGAAAAAATGATATAGGCATAGTTGAATCTCTTATCAGCTATGGAAAGAATGAAGAGATCTCAAGAGAAACACACCACCCAGTAGCATATTCACACTATTTAGAGAATATTTATGGAAGTAACTCAGAGACTCCAACCTATGCAATATAAGGTCTACCAATTGTTCACAGAAGTTTAAGGTCGAGGAGTAGAACTGGAGCAGGTTATTAATGCAACTGAACAATGCATGGAAGGACCTGTGAACGATGCAATCATCCAAGAGTTTGATGAACAAGAGGTTGTAACACAACAACAAGTTGAAGCAACTCAATCAAATCTCGAGGATTTCAAACAAGAAATTCCTACATCAGAGTGACTTGAGACGAGTCATAGGTAGGTGTTGGGGGAATGTTGGCCCTCGACCAAGTTTTGAGAGATCCTTGGTCAATTTTGACCATTTTGGACTTCGACAGCCTGTCGAAGGTGAAGTGCAAGATGAATAAGAGATCACGGGATCTCAGCCCCTTTTTGGGATTTAGGAATATGTAACGGGTATGGGAATGCTGGCCCATGGGTTTACCCATGCTTAGGCCTATTTTGTAATATATAAATAAATGTCTAGGCGATGTAAGGAAATATAGAAGAGTCATATATGTGATGTTGTGCTAAGTGCAAGTGTGGCTTGTAAATGCTTTGTGCATACTATGAGAGACTTGCAAAGCTAAGTGCAAGTGGTTGTAACATACGATGAAGGACTTTGTGATGTAACACAAGGAAGGAGGATCTAGCGAGGTGCGCAAATCTCCTGTCCTGTGCGGAGTAAGGTTTTTGTGGCTCTATGCATGTATCTGATTGAAGAAGCTAATAAAGAAGACGAGTTGGTGGATGTATCCCCAGGGTGTGGCTGAACCACCAATATGTTGTGTTTCTCTACTTTGTGCGATGTGTTGGTGTACTTATGTGTTATCTGCTAAGTGCTTGACATAGATAGATACATAGGTTTGTTTATACTTTATAATTATGATGAATCTGGATGCTAGACCTGACCTTTGTGAACTTTCTTAGTGCTTGAATATGATAGATATGATATAATTCCTTATGCTAAGTGCTTATATACATTAGATCTGGGTGAATGCTACGATGCTCTGTTTTATCCACGGAGTATATATTGGTTAGATATTGATGAAGGTTTACTGCTAAGTGCTCTGTTAAGTATTACAATCACATATCTGTGTCCTAGCTAAGGTTGTAGAAACCTGAGTCCTGCAACCACCCTTGCCTCTACCTCAGGTGAGACTTCATTTGTTTCACAGGTGTTGCCGAAAGGTCCGATAGTTAGGGTTTTGTTGGTGCATTGTTGTAGAGTTGAACCCTGGGTCTACCCTTGTGCCAACAGGGGTGGCTAGAGTGGTAAGAATGAATGATTCTGAGCCTATGGTTGGGTGGACAAGATAACACCTATAGTCAGTTGGTCGGCTATCAAATGTAATAGATAAGTATTTCTTGAACCCTGTACAATTGAATTTAAATGCATGATTGAATATCTGTGTATGTGACTAATATTTGCAACATTTAATTTATAATGAGAATGCCTAACTGTTATTTTGTAAGTCATTGCATGCAAATGAGTGTAAGGTGATAAGGTGGGCCTCTAGGCTGGTTCGAAGATACCCTTCTCTATTTTAAAACTTAAATTTCTGCAAATATGGGGGGGGATTCCTTCAAACCAGTAGCCTAAGAGACTATAGGCTCGTGCCCATTACCTTAACCAAATATTGACTAAGAGTAGAGCTTATAGGATGAGATTCATTAGAGGGTCCATATGACCAAGGTTTGGGAACCCTACACTAGTCCAAAAGGAGCTAGCTCTTATTAGATTCCAAAACTTTGTGATGTTAAAACTTCACAACTGCCAACACCCTTGAATGTTGTAGTTGTGAATTATTGTGGAACATCGATATTCAGATCCTTTGGGATCACTCTTAGTCGTTAGATCACTCGTAGTGAAGGGGTAGTGCTAAGTACTTCGGAGAAGTCCCACTCTAAGAGATTTGAGGTGGTGGTGAACTAGGATTATCATCGAAGCGCCGAAGGCCTGAGTGACTTAGCATGCTGACATCATCTAAGGTGATGTGTAGTCCAAGTGGGTGAGCCACATGTCATCCCGATTCAGAACCTTGACATATATTATGGGTCAATTATACCTCAACATGTGTCACTAGTTGATTGGGACACGTGTCATCGTTACCTTTTGCCAAGTGTCTTATGATTGGATCGATGTCGTGGTCAGACCGACGTTGACCACTTCGGGAGAATAGAGGTGTTCTAATGCCAAAAATTCCTGAATGATGGAGTCACAAAGTTAATATGGATCATTGAGAATAGAGGTACGCATGTCCACAAATGAACAACTATCCATAAGTTTGGTTATTTGACAGTATCGAAGTGCAATCACAAGAGCGTGAAAGTTTCACAAAGCTTTGAAGTGCAGATAAAATCATGGACATTGGCATCATGTGCACATGGTGACAGATCAAGTGTGGTCCAGAGTTAGACACTCCGAGATATTTGAGGAGTGTTGTGCATTGGGTCAAGAACCATCATAGGCCAGAGTAGATATCGACTGGCTATCATAGAGTGCACATGGAGAATTGATCAGAGATCTCTGTGTTTTCGAAGTTTGAAACTCTAGAAGGAAGTGTGGTTCAAGGAAAGGAAACCCCCGAATGTTGAAGTTACGAAGTGACATGAACTGTCGATTTGGGAATACTTCGGGATCACTCTTATCCATTATATCCATACTATAGTCAACACTTCAATGAAGTCTTACGTCGGGAGGATGGTGATGTCATGACATTAAAATCCTCGAATGCCAAAGTTGTGAAGCAATGCGGATCGTCGATCTAAGGACACTCGTGATCCCTCTCAACTATCTGATCAACCAAGAGGAAGGACTCATGTACAACACTTTGGAGAAGTCCTACTCCAGGAGGAAAGGAGCGTGGAGTGAGTAGAACCTCCCAAACACTAGAGCTACGAAGTTCCAAGGGTTGTAGATCCATGGGTTACGTGGACACACCTTGACTGCATAATTGAAGGGCTGGAAGGCTATAAGTCCAAAGTGACATGGCAGAGTGATGTCATCTAGGGTGATGTGAACCCATGATTAACATGCCACATGTCACCTAGATTCATGTGTTCTGTAGACCCTATAGGCCCATTAATACATGACATGTGTCACTCATTAAAGGGGCCATGTGTCCCCTTTGCCTTGCCACGTATCACACCTGGCACTCACCACTTAGTCCATTGGTGGGAGGAGTATGAGGGATCCACCTTTATTTTTCCCTCATATCTATTACAACACCACGTGCAAGAGTGGACCCTTTGGGGGTCCGGGAGTTCTGGACTCCGAAGGTCTGGAGTGTGGTGTCGAGGATAAGTTGAAAGGCTGAAAGGCTAGATGTACGTGGTAGCATTTTGAAAGTCTCAGAATTCAGAACTCCGAGGAACATGCGTGTATTAGAAAAAAGAGACGTTTAATGTCGAACACTGAATTCCTTGCTATCCTGTGTGTTAGACAAGGATCAAATCCCGCTAGTGGATTGGACGGTGGATGGAATTCCACCATGAATATAGGAGCTTGAATATGGTACGTGTGAGGTGGATCCACATGGGCACCACATGGCCTTTGACCAATGAGGCTCATAGAACTTCGAAAGGGCATAACTTTCAAACCAGAGCTCGGGTTGGAGCATGGAGATAGTGGTTGGAAATATCTTGATGAGAAGAAGAGGAAAAAAACCATGGACAAAGGATCTGAGATGATGGAGGGAAGGGGAATTTTGATGCCCCTTCCCTTATAAATGTACTTAAGTGGTTGGGTGTGTTACAAATTGGTATCAGAGCAAGGAAACAACAATTGGACTGCATGGGCTCATGAACGAGTCGTATAAAAAAATAATATTGGAGGACTTTAAGGGGTGACACCCTATCTTACCCATTCCTAAGAGGCTTTGTTAAACCTCTACCGAAGAGAGGAATGAAACCTTCTATTGTTGATAGATGTTTTGGAAGAATGCATTGTATGTTGCTAATCTTGTGAATAAAGAAGTTGAATTCACTTTACAATTGTACATGATGTTGTACATCCATAATATTAGGTTACCAAGGATAAAATGAGTCTATTAAGAATATTACTGTTGAATTTTTTTTTTCTACGTAAGTTCCTTGAGTAGAAGGATTCATATTAAAATTTAGTTTGGATTTTACCCAACAAGATTGAGTCATGCTAGACGTTGTAAGAAGAATACTATCATTTCTTTGGGAAGTGATAACCAATCCTATAGGAGTAGGATTATACTGATGGGAACTAATAGAAAGACTGGGATGTGAATGGATGTAAAGGATCCGTAGCAGTAATAAATATTTCTTCAATAGAGGATCAAACCTTGTATATGTGTATGATATCTCATGATTAGAGGATTGATGAAAATGGTAAGGTCAAATCACTTGACGTATAACGAATGAAAATTGTTCTTGGAATAACCCAGTAAGCAAGTAGAAAGGAACCATATAGATTGTGAACAACCTTCATAAAGGTAGAAGTGAAGTTACAAGAGAAAGTTCAAAATATCATGGTTGTGCTAATGAAGTGTATATCCCTGTTAACTCAAGGGAATGTCTATGCATAAGGATTCAAAGAGGTAAGCAAGTGGAATATATCTGCACTGCGGACATAGGTGAAAGGATTGGTGCACAAGGATATGCTAGAATGCATGTGGAAAAATATTGAACATGAAAATTAGGCATGTTACAACCTATGGTGGGTCATAAGGTATGGTCTACTAATGGACCTTTTATATGAGGGTGACCTTATGACAACACGAGTTAACAAAAATAATGAAAAGTTGATAATGTTGCGGCCTATTGCCTTAATACGATAGGACTGTAAGGATTTATGAGAGAACGATGTAAGGTCTGATTAAGGAGGTGTCAAACGCCTTTGGATGAAACATGGAGCATATTGACATCTAGAGGTGGATGGTAGCTATATGGATATGGCTTGGAATACTCAGATATATATAAGAGGGATTTTATGAATAGTTTCCCTTGTAAAGAACTGTTTAAAAAGAGTGAATTTAGGCATTAATAAGAGACTAGAAGTGGTTATCTTAATGCCTTGAGTGACACAATAACTACCCATATGAATTCTGAATTATGGAGGGTTTTTACAGTAGAAAGGAAAATGGTGACCCTTGTTGGTTATTTCCATTCGGAATGGGTAACATCAGTATGAATTATGATGATAGACTAGTCATATAGGTGACTATAATGTGTCCCTAAAGAACACTAATATTAAAACTAAAATATCAATGAGAAAGGGGTGCAATCCATGCTTATAAGAATAATATGACTGCAATCCCTCAATTGAGAGGGAAGCTCAGTGTTGAGTGTCTCTATGGGGCTTTTCATAAGGATGGAAACAATATCCTTGGGAGGAGGATTGGGAAGTATTATATGTCCATGTGCATATATGACATGGAAAGGGTGCAATTAGTGAGCTTGCATGATGAATGTCTAGCTATGTTTGTATATGTTTGAGTGCATGGGTTTAATGGATTGTGAGGCTTATTTACATGAAGGAAGATAATAATACCAATTATATATGAATGATATTAAAGGTGAAAGTGATGCACCTGTATGAATATATGCATACAAAAGGAACAATATGACTTCCTTGATGAGTGGAATGTGAGGTAATAATTTCACTTGCCAAAGTTTAATGAACACCATGGATGCATGGTTGACTCCATTCTAAAGAGTCATGAAAGTTTTGTTTTGAATGATATATTGAGGGGAATGTGTTCCATTCCCTCAATAAATACTAATATAAATAGATGAAAGAGTAAGGGAGCAAGGATGATCTGTTGTTATGATGAGAGGAAAATTATTATGCCTTTGAAGAGCACATGAGAATGACTATGAACAATCATGAGTTAAATGATTTTAATAAAAATATGTGTGTGAGCTACAAAATATACCTAGGAAAGCTACACACAGGAGTATGATTATGCATATGGTTAAGTACATCATGGACGCAAGTAACAAAAGTAGAATATGTGTGGATACATAATTTGGATGCATGACAAAGATGCATATTTATATTCCTTATGGAATATTTGGTAAACAATTGAAGTTAACTCAAGGTTGAGGCCAACACAGATAGTGATGGATATGAAATAAGGAAGTTGCATGCTGAAGGGGTTTCTTGTGGAGGAACTATGTGAGGACTCTATTAGGAGGACAAACTCACAACCATAATGACTTCCGAGAATTAAGTAGTGATCTACAAGCTTATACGCACACACACACATGTACATAAGAATTATGGATTACCTTTAATGTAGTAGATGTCAATAAAACTTATGAAATCCACCCACAGACCTACAATAACCATTATATATACAAATATATGGTGGATATTGGTTTAATATTACAACGTAACATTAAAGTCCCAAACCATAGTCGGGTTTCAAACAAATACCAAGTGAATTTTATAAATTTATGGGTCTTCCAAAGCTCAGGTCCACCACCGTGTTTTGGAATATCCATAATGGATACGTGTCATTTGATATATGATTGGATCTCAAACTCAATACAAAAATATATTGGATTTAAATTACGAGTACAAGTCCCAACGTTAACTCATGTGCATATACAATCTCCACAATGGATTATAACAATCGATCTTATCCCTCGATTGATTTTAAACCACACGATTTCAGATATAATAATTTCAATGTAGTAATATTTGACAGAGAATTTAGATTGAAAATCAGAACCTCAATTTTCTAAGTTCAATCACATAAAATACTTATGATTGTTCCACAGTAGATTGCATAAACAAATAAGGAGAAAAGGAGGAACACTTTTCTCACCCTAAGAACTATGAATTGCTTACAGAGTTGTAGGTCTTAGATGAGCAGTTGTGAAGAGAAAGTACAACTGGAAAAGGGAGAATGAATAAATGAGTATGCTTGATTGATTTGGCTTGGATGAAACCATGAAATAAAAGGCAGTGAGTCCCTAGAAATAACTCAACCGGGTTGAAAGTCCCAGGATGTGTAGAAGGAGTTGGAAACAGGGAAGAACCCTTAAATATTTTCTTGTTGTGTATTATGTTTTTCTATGGGAAGGGAAAGATGGTATGCTAATGAAAGTAAATTTTTTGACACCATAGTGAGGGTTGTATTACTGCAAAAACAGTTGAGAACTTTCTGGATTTCATTCATGAAAACATTAAGGATAATGTGATGAAGTGCATAGATATACACTAGAACATATCTGAAAACTATTTTATTATTTTAAAAGATATGATACTTGCAATTTTATTTTTACATGATGAATAACATAATTATGATGTATGTCACCTGTAGAGAGAAATTGGAACTATTGAGAGAGATCATTTCCGATGATGGATAACCTCCAACAGAGGATGACTATGAGTAGGTTGTTGTGGAAAGATTATTGAAGGGACTTTATAATTCCCTAGGAAGCACCATTCATAACGTAATATCAGAGAGGGTGCTGACAACCAGAACATGTACAAAAAGTATTCATCCTATGTGGCACAAGGTATGAAAGGATTGGGTAAGAATCCCTTATGAAATGTTTTATTGTCTTAAGGTTATGCACAAAATTTTGAAAGGCATTTGTATGCCATGGATACCCAAGTAGGGTATGATTTAGGAAGAAAACCCTAATTGAATTAGGTTAATCAAGAACCCGACAGAGGAGATGAATGTGCATTGTTCATTGGAGGGAAAACCAATCTCAGTTGTTATATCGACTTAAATATCTACTGGAGTTAACGGATCAAACACCCACCATTTGATTAGATCGATGATCGGGAATCATTGCGGATCGCGAAGGAGAAATTAACAGACATGCTAGTTCATGGTATGCAATCAACCAACACTGTTGATCTCAATGGGGTGGATGATTTTTATCCCTCGACCAAGTTTTGAGGAAACATTGGTCAGTTTTGACCACTTTTGGACTTAGAAAGGATAGTCAAAGATGGAGTGCCCAGGTGGAGCTGAGATCCTGGGATCTCACTTGTTTTGTGGAGCCAACAAGGGGTTCATTAGGGTTTTTGTATTAGGGATTTTGGGATGTCGGCCCATGGGTTTACCCATGGTTAGGCCTTTTTGTAAGTGAATGTAAAATTATTAATAAGAAGAGATTGTGAGCTATAGGTAGTTGTATCTTAGTGGAAGCAATGCAAGTAGCTAAGTGTAAGAGGCAAGTAGTTTTGAGTTTCTTTGTGCAACAAACTATGTATGTATGGCTTTGTGCGTAATAGAGGAGTTGTATCTGTGCATAATAGAGGAGTTGGCTCTGTGCCTTGACCTGATTTTCGGAAGGTGGATCTAGTTCTTAATGCCCAGATCACCTGCCCAATGCAAATATTGGCTCTGTGGCTTAGTGCACAGGAGCGGATGGATGTAAAATATTGAAGCCTAATAAAGAAGAAGAAGTTGGTGGTGGATGTAGCCCGACACTAGGGTGAAACACACAAATATCGTGTTGATGGTTTTCTTTGTGCTGTGAATATGCTTAGTGAATTGAATGTTATGGATGATAGATAGATCCATGGATTTTTAATGCTTTGTATATGTTGAATGTGTTAGATATGACTTATGATGCTAAGTGCGATGTGTATTTTTTCATTATTACCGCGCTGATATGTAATTAGGTTTTTATCTGCGATGTGAATAAAGATAATGAATTAATATACATTGTCCCTAAGTACCCTGTGAAGTGTTGTAATCACAGATCTGTGTCCCAGCTTGGTTACAAACATCTGAGTCCTGTAACCCCCCCTACCGCTACCTCGGGTGAGACTTCACCTGCTTCATAGGTGTTGAGAAAAGGGCCAATAGTTAGGGTTTTGTTGGTGCACTATTGAAGGGTTGAACCCTAGGTATGCCCCTGTGAGAAAAAATGGTTCCATTATCGGGACATGAAACTGTGATTGCTGGGAACTGAAGTAAAGAAAAGAGAAGCTTTGTGCATAGATATGTTGTTGTAGTGCACAATATTCTACTTGACTTGCGAAGCTTTGTGCTAAGAAAGAAACCTGATCTGAAGAAAAGAGGTAAGATCTTGAAAGAGGTAAATCTTTGTGTTTATATAGAGTAACATAAGTGGATGTTTTTGTTTCAAAAGCATGAATCTAGGTATGTTTGATAGATTTTGTCCTAGTCTGAAAGCTATGGCATAGTTAGAAGAAAGATTTGATCTAAATAGTTTTGATAAAAATAGAGAAAGATATGTTATTCCTATGCATAGAAATAATTTTTGGACTAATGAATGGATGTAGGAACCTAGAGAGAATTTTTGCAGATTGCAGGTCCATCACTGTGATCCTAGTATGCAATACAAGAGAAGTTGGGGAACTTACAAGACAAAGAGGGGATTTACATTATGTCATAACTGTAGAAGACCGAGACATATTTCTAAGGAATGCCCTGGTATAGGTCCTATTTTCTTTGTTGTAAAATTGTTGGTCATGAGGTTGAGGATTTCCCAAAGATGATTGCTAAAGTCGAAAGAATGAACATGAGTCAAGAGAATGACAGCATGTTAGAATATCATCAAGAGAAAGAATCAGAGAAATTTCAGAGTACAATAGAACAATTGAAAGAAATGATGAATGATCACAAAGATGTCAGTTTATCATAGATATTGAAATAAAAACAACACATAAGTACAAGAATAGGAGGCTTCGACATAGACTGTGTCTTGGATGAGGAAACACCAGTGAATATTATGACAGAAATCACTTGGGAAATTTTGGGAAATCTCACTGTGGTACCTTCATTGGGAAGAATAGTCTTGTTTAAAGGAAATTTGATAACCCTATGTGGAAGAGCTACTAATGTACATGTTATCATTCATGGAACATCGACTGAAGAGGAATTTGAAGTTATTAGGCTTGTTGAGAACAACACCCCATTCCCTCTTTTGTTAGGAAAAACTTGGGTTGAGAAAGATTAGATCAAAAGGATATAAGAGGAAGAAGCTACAGAAAAGAAAAAGAAATAACTAAGGGATCTCATAGCTAGAAAAATAAATCGACTGATAGAAGAACGAGAAGTTGAGTTGAAGCAACAAAAGACCATAGAATTAGCTATCAAGGTTGAAAGAACGCAAGAAGGTTTGAAGGACCTATCCATACAAGAAAGAAGTATATCCACCCAGGAAATAGTAAGACAATGGATATTAACTTCAAACCCTTTGAGAGAACATCAGCAGTGCGAAGTCACTTTGCTAGGAGAAGATAAGAATAAGAATGGAAAGAGAAATCCAGAAATAATTAAAGATAATCAAATCACAGGAAATAAGGCAAGGAAGCTCAATAAGAAGAAGACTAAGTTGGAAAATCTACAAGAAGTTACAGAGATTTCATAGATTGGAACTTCGCAGGAGGCAGGTTTGTAGGATTTGAACCTCGTCGTAACAACAAAATTGCACATAATGAGACTTCTCCCCAGTGAAGCTATATGACCATTGGAGGAGCCCTGACCGTTAGAACAATGGGCTAGAACAACTAGGAAAAACATTTACGGGAGGATAGATCACCATTAGACGTTGATACCACACCATAACAAACAAATTCACATTGATTGATGAATTCTTGTTCGTTGGAGGAATCCGTTAAGACACTTGCTTACGTAACCCGTTCGATGCTGCATCGAGACCACTTTTTTATACCCATGATTACCAGAGACAAGAAATGAAGTGATTGTGTGTATCGAGCTATGCTATGAGACCTCGCCATTTGTTGTTTACCCTACTTTCCATTCATGTTGGCCCTTGGTTATGGAAGGAAGCGAATATCATGGAAGAAAAGGTAAAATGAGAACTGCGTGGGAAACACATTGACTGTCACTAGGTTGAAGTAAGAAAAAGAGAAAAAAAGATGGAGCGAAGTATGAAAAAGTAAGTCATTGAATGAGGAGATCAGGGATGACAGATAAGCAAGAGAAAAGAATCATAGACAACTCAACAAGCAGAGAAATCCACCATTGGATGCTTTGAGCACCGCACAAGGAAGAAGGAAACATAGGCCGACAAAGCCCAGAAAATGTGGGTCAAGTTGACCTAGGGTTTTAGACACCTATGGTTTTGGGTAATTAGGGTTTTTACACCTAGGTTTATACCTAAGGTTGTCGGTGAGGGATTGTAATGTATAAATAGAGGTCAAGAGGACTTAGGTAGAGGGAATGGTAATATTGGGTATTGCTATTGATTTTGGTTGATTGAGAGATTATTGTACAGTGAGAGAGAGAAGTGCTGAGAGTGAGAGCCTTCTAGTATTGTAAGATCTTCAGTTGGGTGTGAAGATCAGATTCTGCAGCTGGGTGCGCATGAAGAGGAGAGAATAAGAGAGAGGATTTTCTAGCCAGAGTGCAAATTAGAACTGTAAGCTTTATCTTAATATATCATAGGCCCAGTTCTGTGGATGTATCCTTAGAGAGAGAGTGAACGACATACATTTTGTGTTTTATGTGTGATTGATGCCTGGATTCCTGTCATTGTTATTCTCTCATTTGCATTATTGTGTTAGATGAGATCTATAGCTGCGTAGAGTATATCTAGCTAATGAGTGACACATGAATGCTACATTATTTTTGTATTAGTTCCACTTGATATTCCCCTAGTTTTAGACATCTCTATCCTGCAACCCCCCTCTTAGCTGCTTCAGGTGAGACTGCATCTGCTTCACGGGTGTTGTCGAAAGGGCCAATAGCTAGGGCTTGTTGGTGCGCTCTTGGAGTGAACCCCGGGTCTGCCCTTGTGCCAACAAATGGTTTGGTTGTTGGGACAGGAAATTTTTTTTAAGGGAATGTCAAGGTGGTTCCCATCAAAGACCGAGATTCAAAAGTGGATAGAGGATCAAGAGAGGGACTTCATTGAAGCCCAGAACAAGAACCCTAAAATAAGTACTGAAGATTGGCTTCAAAGATACATCTTCACTGACATTCATGAGATCTTCTTTGGGGGAATCTAACAGGAGTTGTTTGAATGGTTGGCTAGGTTAGCCGATACCCAGTTCAATATTAGATCTAAAACTCCTGTGGTTTGGACATCGACATTGATCCAAAATATCAAGAGAGTTGACAATGCTATATCTAGAGCAGTAGATCATTGGTTTGATAGTACCATTGGAGGGTATATCATCGAATTTGCTATTGACAGAACAAAATCATATAGCCAAGCCAAGAGATACTTTTTCAAAGGACTGAGAGGAAAATTCTTGCACTTTTTGAAGCTGAGAATCAATATGCTCTTGCATGAAAACCACATATTGAAGATATAGTAGATTGGTCATACCTGAAAAGGCTTATGTTCAATATCTCAGATAGTGACAACGACACAAAAGAAGGACATACGTGCAGTGGGAAAGTATTCTGAGGGGTTCACCTTGAGAACTTGTTTAAGAAAAACTATGGAGAAGAGGGTTTCTACAGTGGAGAAGAGGTATATCTAACTGACAAAGAACATTCAGAGCCCACCAGAACAGAAGAAGGGGAAGCTGAAGAACTTTTCCAAAGTGAGCCAAAAACCTTAGGAAATGCATAGAATACTGAAGTAAGTAACATTAATATTCCTATTGTCTCAACAATACCTAGCAATCAGAATAGTCAGAACCACCAGAGTCCTCAGAGCACTATTACTGGTAGCTTAGCATCTACTCAGACAAGAAGCCTAGTCAGTTCTATCGAAGATGAAATGAAACTCCCTATATTTAGAGGAGATGGATCTGAAGATCCAGATAAACATTGGTTTTTGTGTGAAGATGTATGGGATATTAAAAGTATCACCGATGAAGCCATCAAGAGAACCCAATTCAACACTATGCTAAGGGACCATGCACTGAGCTGGTACATGAAACTTTTCCAAGGACTGGCGCAACCTAAGCCACTGAACGAGATAAAGAATGCACTGATTGCAGATTTTAAGAAACCTAATCCAGAGTCATAATGTATTACATAGATAAAAGAGATCAAACAAAGGGTAGCAGAACTTGTTTGGGAGTTCGACCAGCGGTTCAAGACCCTAATAGGCCGATTAACTTTTCAGATCCCTGATGAAAAAAATAAAGAATGGTTCATCACTGCATTGTTACCACACATCAAAGTCCCTCTGATGCAGCAGAAGATTGCATCACAGGCAGAAGCTTTGGAAATCACCATGAAGCTTGAATCAACATCTATGGGAGAATCGAGCTTAGGCATGAGCCAGATCTTGAGTCAACTAACCAGTTTGTCTTTACAGGTCGAGGATATGAATAAATATAAGGGAAAAGACAAAAGGGAAGATGTTTGGTGTGTGAGATGTAGTTCAAAAGGTCATGATAAGGAACAATGTCCCTTATTTCATGAGTATTTAGCTTCAGGAGTGTTGAGCCCCTTGAAGCAAGTTAATCTGCCCTGGTGTGATGTGTGCAGAAATAGACATTGCCCAAGTGAGTGCTATTACATCCAGAAGTATGTTCAGAAACCCAAAAACTTGTACTGCACATTCTATAAATCAGTAGGGCATGATGATCAATATTGTAGAGTTTATGATCTCATGCATGAGAGGTCAAGAGACATATACAAGATTCAAGGTGAAGTGCAGTAAGAAGGAAATACTCTGCAGTACAACTCTCCAGGGAGAGGAAACTTCACTCCTCGTGGTGGATACAGAGGACGAGGATGAGAATGAGGTATGGGCCGAGGCCGAGGAGAAATAATATGTTATAACTGCATGCAACCAGGATACTTAGCAAGGGATTGTCATAATTCTTGCACAACCTGCAGTTATTGTAACTCTTTTGAACATGTCATAGAAGATTCCCGGTGCTACTGGATAAGCTTCAAGAAATATGAGGACCCCAACAGAACCCACAAGTACAACTGATATATAATGAGCCTCGCGAAACCAACCCTAGATTCTTTTTCATTACTCG
Organism: Picea engelmannii; assembly: GCA_009831015.1. NCBI lineage: Eukaryota > Viridiplantae > Streptophyta > Pinopsida > Pinales > Pinaceae > Picea > Picea engelmannii. Next base: position 12,466 of record WSFP011442587.1, on the reverse strand, counting down.
AGGAGCCATTTCTACAGGAGAGGAGAGAACAACCCAAAGAAAGATCGCAGAAGAGTCAGGTATTAAGAGAGCTAAGGAGAAGACTTAGGCTTTTGATACAAAGAAAGAAAGATGAATCTTCGAGGAAGCAAGATAGGATTTCAAGAGGAACCAAGGATCCTCATATATAACACAACCAGAAGTAAAAGAGTATAGAATGCCTCAGGCATTTGATCAATTGGATGCACATAAAGAACGAAAAGAGAAAAGTACACTCATCAATTTTTTGTACACTTGTCTTAAATTAATTCAGGATGAGAAAGTTGTACAAGAGTTACAGAACCTAATTAGGCAGTATGAGATAGGAAAGGTAGACCCCTTGTTGAATAGGGCAGTACACCAGATTGGTAAGAAGAGAAGAACAAAGAAATAATTACATTTGAATGCTCAAATAGGAGAGTATGATATAAACTATGTGGTCCTTGACTTAGGGTCAGAGGTCAACGTCATGAAGAAGCAAACTTGGGCACTGATGGGAAAATCTAAGCTGATATATTCCCCTATCAGGATTCACATGGATAATCAACAAGATGTCAACCCATTTGGATGATTGGAGCATGTCCCTATGGACATTGACGGAGTTAGAACCTTTGTAGACTTTGAGGTAATTGAAATTGTTGATGATAGCTTCCCTTACCTTGCATTACTAGGAATTGATTGGGCCTTCAACAATTCTACTATGGTCGATTTAAAGAAAAGATGCATGAAATTTGAAGGAGATGGCATTAGGGTCATTGCACCCTTAGATATATATGAAGGTCCATGGTATACAGAGCCCATCAGAGAAGAAGACTACGCATATGAGCTGGAAAACATCTATAAATTAACAGCCAGACAGTAGGATTATATCAACCCTACTGCCGATGGGAATCTAAGATGGTGAAGTGACAATGCGTGTTCATCAGATTTAAAAGAAGCACTGGAGAACTAGAAGAACCAGATGTATGAAGTATCCACAAGGATATGTTCTCGACTGACCAAAGAAGTTCGCTAGATTGGTACAACAATAAGTAACTTACCTACCTTTGATGGTCTAAATCCTTTAGAATCCTTCTTGATGGACTTCGAAGAAATTGTAGCAGCACAACAGAGGATATTGGATATGGATGAGGCCCTGAAAGCTACACCAACAAGATGGTGGGGGACACATAAAAGAAATATCACAGACTAGACACAATGCCAAACCTTGATGACAACACAGTTTTTAGCACAAGCAGGAAGCTGCGAAGTGAGGTACACAAGTCGAAGCTTCCCAAAGGACCATGTACGAAGCTATGAAGAGGCATGGAATGACATTCCTCGAGAAAAATGGGTACACATATTCATTAAAATGATGGACACAACCCCTATTAACTGGTACCTTCAAGTAGAGATGCACCTTATCACCGCAGATTGGGAAGGTATGCTTCAGAATTTTGTAACCACCTTTTTGTTTGAAAGTGAATTTCCCTCAATAGATCAAGCATTAAATATTGTGAGGAAGAAAGTATTTAAGGAGTCATACAACCTCCCTTTGTAGCAAGAAGAGGATGAATGGATTACGCCATTCCAGAAATTACAAGGATGTTACAACATTAATGCCGACGAAGATGATGATCCGAGGAAGATAAACATTCCTGAGACAGAAGGCCACAAGAATGTGGAAGGACTAGGAGTTGAACTTCCATTCATTGGATAACCGATCAAGATAAAGAAAGTTAATATTGGGACAGAGGAGACACTAAAGCTTTCCAATGTCAAAGATTACTGGGATGCTGCTACCATTGACAAAATTAAAGAATTACTGCACAAGTATCAGGACTTGTTTCCGACCAAGTTCATTGATATGAAGGGTATCAAAGGACCTATGGGAGAGATTGGAATACCTTTGAAACCATATGTGAAGCTACTCAAGAAAATACCCTACAGATTGAACCCAAAATATAAGGAAAAAGTGAAGATTGAGCTCGACAAAATGTTGGAAGAAGGGATTATTGAACCTGTCGAAGAGTCGGAGTGGATTGGCCCTATGGTAGTACAATACAAGAATATAGGAGGGATTAGAATATGTGTGGACATCAGAAAGCTGAACGATGCCTGTTTGCATGACCCCTTCCCTACACCATTCATAGACTAAGTATTAGACAATGTGGGAGGCCAGGACGTATATTATTTTACAGATGGGTTTTTAGGATACCATCAAATCTCGATTGCCAAGGAGGACCGCCACAAAACCACATTTTCCACAGAATGGGGATCCTACCAGTACACAATGATGCCATTTGGACTAAATAATGCCCCAACCATCTTTTCTAGGGTGGTGTTTGAAGCATTTAAATAATTTTTGCATAATTGCTTAGAAGCCTATTTTGATGAGTGGATTGTTTTTAGTTTGCTGAAAAATCATGTTGAATGTCTAAGGCTAATGTTGGATAAATGTAGGCAATGTCAAATTGATTTGAATTTGAAGAAGTGCATCTTCTTCTCACCATTTGGAGTATTATTAGGTCATATTGTATGCAATCAAGGATTGTTGGTGGACCCATCCAAAATTGCAATTATAGTTGATTTGCCACCTCCTACCTTAGTCAAACAAATGCGCACTACACTAGGAAATATTGGCTATTACAGGAAATTTATCAAAGGATATGCTCAGATTACTGGGCCAATGGAGAATTTATTAAAGAAAGACTATCATTTTGGCTAGACAGAAGAATACCAGTAGACCTTCAACACACTGAAACCAAAGATGGTGACTGCACCTATTCTGGTCTTTCCAAATTTTAGCAAGGAATTTCATGTGCATGTTCATGCATCTTCCATTGCATTAGGAGAAGTACTAGAACAACCTAGAGAAGGGGACATTGATCATCAATTAGAATATGCTAGAAAAAATCTATCTACAACTGAAATCAATTATACTACTACAGAGAGAGAAGGATTAGCCATGGTGTACACGTTGCAAAAATTCCGCCATTACTTACTAGGAGGACACTTTAAAATGTTTACTGATCACTTTGTGCTGAAGTACCTGGTCAACAATCCAGTGTTGGGGGGGCGAATATGCAGATGGCTTCTCCTATTTCAAGAATATGATTTTTAGATCATAGTTAAGCCAGGAATAATGAACAAGGGCCCTGACCACTTGTCGAGGTTGGAACATGGAGAAGAACCCACTAGTCTGGAGGATACACTACCAGATTCACAACTTCTCACCATTAGGAAGATGGATGAACACTTCACAGACATATTCCAATTCCTATCAACAGGAATGGATCCAAGTGAGTATACAATTTCCCATAAGAAACAACTAGTGGTGCACGATGTAGACTTTTCACTGATAGTTGGTCAGCTATATAAGATGGGACTTGATGAGATACTAAGAAGATGTGTGATGGAGGTAGAGCGCCCACTGATCCTCGTAGAAGCTCATGAAGGCATCACAGGAGGAAATTACACAGGCAAAGCAATTGCACAGAAGGTTTTGCGAGCTTGCCTTTGGTGGCCTACTTTACATAAAGATGCTAAAAAGCATACCAGAGCTTGTGATGTATGCCAGAGAACTGGAAAACCATCCAGAAGACACAAAATTCCACTTGCACTGTAGATGAGCCTACAAGCATTTGAAAAATGGGCCATTGACTTCGTGGGACCTATAAACCCACCAGGGAAGCACATAGGAGCAAGGTATATTATCACTGTGAAAGAATACCTGACTAGATGGGCCGAAGCAAGAGCAATCAAGGAATGCAGTGAAAATACAACCACGCATTTTATATTTGATGAAATAATAACCAGGTTTGGATGCCTTAAGACCCTTATGAGTGATCAAGGCACTCATTTCATCAACAAGACAGTTGAAGCCTTGAATGAAGAATTTGCAGTCCACCATCAGAAGAGTACACCTTACCATCCACAAGAAAATAGAACGGTTGAAGCATTCAACAAAATCTTGAAGACAACATTGACAAAGATTTACAGTGTGAACAAGGATGATTGGGATTTAAGAGTACTAGCAGTACTTTGGGCTTATAGAACCACTTGAAATAAATTAACAACGCAGACCCCTTTCAAGTTGGTTTATGGTCTTGAAGTTGTTGTCTTGATGGAGTACTTGGTATCGAGCTTAAGAATTGTTGCATTTACAGACATGGATGATACTGGCGTTGTTCATGAGAGGCTTGCCTAGCTGGTTGAACTAGAAGAAGACAGATTTATGGCAGGATTCCATCAGTAGGTACAGAAGGAAAGAGATAAGGCCTATCATGATAGACACATCAAGAAGAAGGCATTTAAGCAAGGTGATTTAGTATTGGTGTATGGCAGTAAATTTATAAGACATCCAGGGAAGTTAGAACACATTGGCTTGGACCATATGAGATCGACTATGTTACAAAAGGAGGAGCTGTGCAAATGAAGACATTGAAGGGAGAATGGAAAGAGGGATTAGTAAATGAGAATTGACTGAATTTGTACTATGAAAACCAGTTTTCTTGCAACTCTCCGTAAAAGCAAGGAAGAAAAGTGTCTAGGTACCAGGTGCACTTGAAACTGGGTACCAGACACAGAAAAGATAGTTTGCACAAGGATGTGAAGGAGACATGGAGCAGAAATCAAAGGTTGCACTCCCCAGTGCCTCGGGATGAGTCACAGGTGAGTGTTGGGGGATTGTTGGCCCTTGGTTATGGAAGGAAGGGAAGATCAAGGAAGAAAAGGTAAAATGAGAACTGCGTGGGAAACACAATGACTGTCACTAGGTCAAAGTAATAAAAAAAGAAGAAAAGATGGAGAAAAGTAAAAAAAAGAAAGATGTTGAATGAGGAGATCAGGGATGATAGATCAGTAAGAGAAAAGAATCGTAGAAAACTCAGCAAGCAGAGAAATCCACCATTGGATGCTTTGGAGCACCGCACAACGAGGAAGGAAAGACAGGCTGGCGAAGCCTAGAAAATGTGGGTCAAGTTGACCCAGGGTTTTAGACACCTAGGGTTTTGACACCTAGGTTTAGACCTAAGGATGTCGGTGAGGGACTGTAATGTATAAATAGAGGTCAAGAGGACCTAGGTCGAGGGAGTAGTAACATTGGGTATTTATATTGATTGTGGTTGATTAAGAGATTATTGTACGGTGAGAGAGAGAAGTGCTGAGAGTGAGAGACTTCTAGTATTGTAAGATCTTCAGTTGGGTGTGAAGATCAGATCTTGCAGTTGGGTGCACAGCAAGGGGAGAGAAGAAGAGAGAGGATCTGTTAGCCTGACCGCAGATCAGAATTGTAAGATTTATCTTAATATATCATAAGCCCAGTTCTATGGACGCATCCCTAGAGATAGGGTGAACCACATACATTTTGTGTTGTATGTGTGATTGATGCCTGGATTCCTGTCATTGTTATGCTGTCATTTTCATTATTGTGTTAGATCAGATCTATAGTTGTGCATAGTATATCTAGCTGATGAGTGACACATGAATGCTACATTATTGTAGTATTAATTCCACTTGATATTCCCCTTATTGTAGACATCTCTATCCTACAACCCCCCTCTCAGCTACTTCGGGTGAGACTACATCTACTTCATAGGTGTTGCCGAAAGGGCCAGTAGCCAGGGCTTGTTGGTGCGCTCTTAGAGTGAAACCTGGGTCTGCCCCTGTGCCAATAGTTCACCTACCCCAACTTATTTGTAACAATGAGAATGTCATACGAGCACACTGAGCTAGAGAAATATGTCGAAGAAGTTCTGAAGAAGTTTATGGATAATAAAGCTATGTCTAAGGGAGAACAAGCATCATCGACCAGGGGACTACAGGCTTCCCCTTCGACTGGACGTCGCTCGAAATGTGTTAACCCCATGTCTAAGAAGCGAAGTAAGCATTGAGATGATCTGGCTAATGCGAAGTATATCCCGTCGATCTTACCGGACTATATCCCTCCTTTGGATGGTGTGGTTAACCGCAACAAGATTCCATGAGACTTTGATTATACATTGACCACTGTGTACATTCTCAAGGGAATACACGTAGTTGGAACCTAGTTAGGATAGATCCCCACATTTAAGAACAATGATTTCAACCTTGGAGATAGAAAGAACTATGTGATGTTCACACCCCACATATACCTGATGAATATCATTGGAAAGAAGCCTCGCATAGTCTCCTAGCCTTGGATAAAGGAGCTTGTGTAGTCCATGATACCGAATGTAATGAATATCCCTCATTTTGGCCAACATCAAAAGGTTAATGCCTGCATTAAACTCCTCTTGTCGTGTTATCATGGAGGATATTTGTGGCTCGACATGCACATTATTGTGGATCCGATGTTGATCCACCTGATCATAGGACTGAGCATGCAGGGACTCGACCTTTAGCAGTTCTACCCAGGGAAGACCTCAGATCACTCCCTGGAACAGTGCATAAAGGAGGCATACAACAAAGTTGAGAAGGGAAAGAGAGGCTACAAGGTAGCCTCCATCCCAGATGGTTCAGTGTGCCTAGCTTGCCAATTCATAACTAAAAATATCATTAGAAAGAACTGCCCCACGTAGGTCACCGTGTTTGTGGTGGACCTCGTAGGAAAATGCATGGAGGGTCTGCAAATGAATTGGTTGAGTTACCTTGTCAATGAGCTCGATAAAGACTACCTCGAAGCACAGGATTAGGGATACAAGTTCCATTTCAGCTGGTTTCTTGTGTTGATCACATTTTTCACTTGGAAAATGCTAGAGGGAGCAACTTTTCAAGAAGTTGAAGCATCAGAGCCATTGGACGCGAGGTTCTCTACCTTGTGGTATACAAATGGTATGTCAAAGAAATGGCAGTGGAATGTCGTGTTCCATGCGTACTATCAACAACTGAAGGTTTCTATTGAGTCATTCATGCGCATGACACCACACACTCTACACCAGTACAGACCGCTAGCTAAGTTCTGCATAGACCCGCACTTTATTTATATCACTGCGTGTAGGGATGAGAGTAAGGAACAATTACAGTACTATAATAAGATGACCGATGAAGACATGGAACATATCATGAAGGAGTGGTCGGTAGAGTTCCTGGTATCGGTTGATGATGTAGAAATCTCTAACCCTAACATTATCAATATCCCCTTGGTAACCTAGTTCGAGCATGTAGGACATACAAGTGCGAAGAAGAAGAAGAAAAAGGAGGAAGTTCAAAACATAGAGACTAATGAGGAGGAAAATGCCTCAGAAGAAAGTGGACCTGGCTCGCCCGCAGGAGGAGGAGGATATGAAGTAAATCAATAAGGAAGAGGGGAATAAGGAGAAAAACATGGAGAAGGTGAAGTTACACTACCAAAGGATCCCCCTACCGATACTAAAACATCAAAGAAGATGAATTTTTCTCTGCAGAAACCTTTATCAAGAAAGAAGACCCACACTAGTAAGCCCCATATGGAGACCACACTCATGGAGGATGATGTCGGTGTAGTTCGCGGAGCAATGGAGGATGCATCCAAGGACCTCTTACAGAGATATGACATGAAGCAAGAAGAGAAGTATGTAAGAGGTGAGAAGGAACTGAAGGAAATTCAGTGAGCCATTCAATTGAGCCATGTAGTACCTACCGCACCTTCCTCGTCAGAGACTACAGAGTTGGGGGATGAGCCAACCCAAATTCAAAGAATTGCATATGCAGTAGATGCTTGGCTCTAGCGAGTCCAAGAAGAAAAGGAACAAGCCATAGAAGCCCTGAAGAAAGAAAAAGAGGATATCTTGGAGCAACTAAGAGTTGCATGTTACTGTGTAACCGCATATGAAAATGAGAAAGATGAGTTATGGGCAATGTTCAAGGAGGACAAAGAGAGGATATAGAGGGAAAAGGACCAACTAATCATAGAGAAAACTACAGTCAAAGAAATGCTGAGAAAAGCACTTCTCTCTGTGTCAGGCTTGGCACATGAAGAAAATGAGGTAGTCAAAGTTCAAGTAACGAAGCTCGCTGAGGCCATCCAACAACTTCAAGCAGTACCAAGCACTCCGTAGGAAGTGAATGACCAGAGGGAGGAAGACGCTAAGAGCTCAGTAGAAAGGATTAGATTCCTCACCTCAGAATTCAAGAAGCTAAGCAACATAAGTGCACAGACCTATGAACGCCTCATGAAAGACCCAGAACTTAGGAAGTTGGAAGAATGTCTATAGGAGGCGTAGCAACAGGCACTGACTTTTCAAGTGGATATGAAGTCTCTCACTACAATTGAGAGAATGAAGAGATCACAAGAACAACGTGCAATCCAACAACAGATTACTGCTATCTAGGGCAGAGTAATGGAAGTCACATAGAGGCTACAACCGGTGTAGGATGAATCCTTTGTGGTGTTTGAAGAGATCAAGGGAAAATATTTTCAACTGGACCAAGTAGTTGTGATAGTGGAACAATGCTTGGAAGGGCCTGTTACAACACAGATGATCCAGGAGTTCATTGAGCAGGAGGCTTAGGTGAAGAAACAAGTCGATGAATCTCAAGCTAAGATCGAAGACTTTGAAGTAGCGTTGCCCATATCTAAGTGACTCGAGATGAGTCACAGGTAAGTGTTGGGGGCCTATTGGCCCTCGACCAAGTTTTGAGGAAACATTGATTGGGTTTGACCACTTTTGGACATCGATAGGCTGGTCAAATATGGAGCCCCCAGATGGAGCTGAGATCACGGGATCTCACTTGTTTTGTGGACCCAACAAGGGGTTCATTAGGGTTTTGGTATTAGCGATTATGGGATGTCGCCCCATGGGTTTACCCATGGTTAGGCCTTTTTGTAAGCAAATTTAAAAGTATAAATAAGAACATATTGTAAGGTAGAGGTAGTTGTAGCTTAGTGGAATCGATTCAAGTAGTTAAGTGTAAGAGGAAAGTAGTTCTGAGTTTCTTTTTGAAACAAACTGTTTATGTAAAGATTTGTGTGTAATAGAGGAGTTGGATTTGTTCCTTGACCTGATTTTGGGAAGGTGGATCTGGTGCTTAGTGCACATATCACCTGTCTAGTGCGAAGCTTGGCTCTGTGGCTTAGTTCATAGGAGTGGATGGATGTAAAATATTGAATCCTAATAAAGAATAAGTAGTCATTGGTGGACGTAGCCCCACACTGGGGTGAACCACATAAATCTTGTATTGATGGTTTTCTTTATGCTGTAATGTTTATGCTGTGAATCTGCTTAGTGCATTGAATGTTATAAATGATAGATATATCTATGGATGTTTAATTATTTGTATATGTTGAATGTGTTAGATCTAACTTATGATACTAAGTGCAATGTGTATTTTTCATTATTACCATGTTGATCTATACTTAGGATTTTATCTGCAATGTGAATAAAGCTAATGAATTAATATACGTTATCCCTAAGTACCCTGCGAAGTGCTTGTTGATGGGTCTTAAATCCCTTGAATCAACAGCATAAACCAAACCTGCCACCGAGGCCCAATTAGACTCTGTAGTGTTTGAAATTGAATGGTTCTCCAGATCTTGCGATCCGACCAAGGTATCAATGGGCTTTGTGTTTTCTGGCGAAGGCTCTTCCTTCAGTTGGGACTGTTTTCTTTTCTATATTTTCTCTTAGGGTGGGGCTGATATGAGAAATGCAAGTCAGTATAATCCAACTTGACAAATAACAGGATAAATTTTCAACTACTGAGAAGAGGTCGAGCTAGGGATAACCCGCTGCTCAAACATGCAGATGAAAATTCTATATCACAGGTCTAGTAATAATACATTAACCATGCGAGCATCCAATCATTCCCTGAGATTACTAACTACCAGGAAAAAGCACATATGAAACAAGATAAATGGAAAGAAACATAATTCATATACCATTATCATTCATCTCATAATTCGCACAACAATTCATCATCTTCATCTTCAGAGGAAAGAACAACAAAGCAATTGTACCTGTTAACTTGACAATATATTCGATAACTCTTACTTGTTACATCTACTCATAAAACTGAATAGGAAATAATAATTCTTCAAGCTCAATCACGCATGCATTTGATAAAGATAACTTCATCTTTGGTCTAGAAGGACTTCTAAATTCATACCAACTTCAAGTAATTCTTAACAGCCAGAAAGAAAAAATCATTCTTACAACAAACCATCGACCCCTAATTAATTGGTTGAGGCCTTTATTTATAATCTCAAGCTTAACCGAAGTTTAATGGCTAAGTACAGTTTGAACCAAACAAAATTTGCCACGTGGCATTATCTCATAACAGTTTCTTGATCAGTCCACTGGAGATATTTCTTTGAAAGGATGACTCCTTTCGTATTCAGACCAATTGATGAACAATTCTTCACAAGTCTGGGCCCATGGGAATCTGTGTTGTTCCATTGGGGCCACATATATCCCTTTGATGTCCGCTGCATGCGCTCGATACTTTACCAAGGTGGAATTTAGCTGTTGCAACATAGTTTTAGCTCTGATCAGGTGTTTTGTGAATTTTTGCACCTGTCCCAGCCTCGCATCACTACCTTTGCACACTCTTCGGTCCATAGGGAGTCTTGTTTGGCATACACCTTGAGAACGTGTCTTATGTTGATAAACGCATTACGGGTGTCGAACTCAGGGAGCTTGATATCTTTCATTACTTTATTAATTTTATCCCAGTGCTTCTGGAACTTGGTATATTGTTCTTGGATCTCTCAATGTGGGTCCCGGGACATCTTAGTCCAGTATTCTATAGATCTCTTCATGCGATCGAGGATACTTTTTCCTATCAGCTAAATTCCATGTTCTTCCTTTTCTCAACCTTGCTGGACTTCCTCAATGTATTCGAGTCTCTCCATCGCTTGCAATGCTCTTTGATTCCATCATTCCATCTCCTTGCATGCTGCTAGGGCCATGAGAGTGTCCTCCTGGAATTCAATTATATTTTTAGTTAACATGTTTCTTTATTTCTTGTACTCATTATAAAATCTTGAAAACTCACTCTTCAAATATGCCGCAGTCTGTGTGGCACCTTTGTAATACTCAACAAGATGGTGCAAGTGTTCCAGTTCCTTTAGAGTATCAGCTAGTTCTTTTTCATCCATCTTGGCCCTATCTTGGGAAACATTAGAGAGGGATCTTCCCACGCCTACCAGTTTAGAAGTGCGAGCATCTACTGTGTTGATCAATTTTTCCTCTATGGTAACCAAAATGGAATGGTCCATAGTAATATTTATCTTCTTATCAGTCCTTTGCACGATGGCCTTCCTCTTTTAATCATAGGAGATTGCATAGATGTCTGCTACCTCTTCTAACGGCTTTGGTATATGTTGGTCTCCCCATGTGAGCATGTTTCCCAGGCTGCTGGTGGTATATATTTGTTCAAGATCAGACTCTTGAACCTCCTTATTTTTCTCCAAAGGCCCAACCTCTTCCCATTTTTTATTGGGGATTTCAGTATCAACTGGAATAGATGTGTTGGGAGGGAGCTCAATACTTGCTTGTATACTAGCCATGGCATCGACAACATTCTTCTTTGGGGACCTTTCTTCTGACTCGTCCAATTCTGACTTGTCCTTGGGACTACCTGCTCAGGTCTCCAGCACATCGGGAATTTCTGTGTCTAGGCCACTTTCAGATCCTTTTCCTTCTTGTGTGTCCACTTGACTCTGAACATCGGAAACAAGAGGTGTTTTTTCCTCAACTCCCTTTTCTTCTTCTACATGCACAAAGGTTTCTTGAGATGCCTCTAGGCTCTCATCATCACTGTATATATTTATGAACTCGGTCAGAGGGTTAGACACACTTGTTTCAACCAACACCCAGACTGACTCAGATTGAATCATCATTTTTGTCGGTGAATCGGCTGGTGGAAATGTGGATTCAGGGTCATCTGACCTGTTGATGTTACTGGGGTCTCTGAGCTCTGAGTCGCCTACCCCTGCTGGGCTCTCTTCTGGGTTACTAGCCTGAACACTTGATAAGAGGGTTAGATCATTCAATGCCAGATCCATCACTTGCTGAGCATGTTGGATCATGAGTGCCACTCTTTCCAGTGCATCTGGAGTTTCGAGAAAATCCCAGTTCTGTACAGGGGCTCCCTAGGGAGCTTCCATCATCTCGACCAATTTGAATGTTACCCTTTCTTACCTAGTCCTAAGAATTTATTGAGCTTCTTGCTCCAGGGACATCATTTTCTCTTCCCAACTCATGGCCTTGAAATTCGTTACTCTGGGGTCAGGCACTCTTGCCACCACCTCATCCCAGTCTTGAGTGTTTTCAGTGAACATTTCATCCTCAAACCGGTCGTGGGCATAAGGCCAATAAGACGATACTTGTGATGCATGTTTCGAGACCAGACCCTTGGGGTCATGCTTGCGAAAATGTTCTGTTTGGAACCAAAATTCCAATTGACTTAATCCCTCTTGCTTGGCCTGAGCAGTGTCTTTAACCTGGTAGAAGCTAATATGAAACCCATAGGGTATGAATGCCCGCTTCTTATCCTTCACCAAAGTGGC
>WSFP011442586.1:0-20451 GCA_009831015.1 Picea engelmannii | reverse complement strand
TAACGAGGGGGGGGGGTCCGAGTTGGTGGTTTTAAAATGAGGGACCCCCACTAACGTGTCGTCCTCTCCTTAACTCGGACCCCCCCAGCCTAAAACCTCTTACTGTTGCCTACCCCCTCAGAGTAGACCACTTACTACCATCCTTTACAGCTACCACCCTCTGCTGACATCTATATTCCACTTCGTCTCTCACCTCTGCCCATCACATCGCACGCTCTCCCTCCTCATCTCATGATGGTACACCTGTCCTCCACTCACCCTCAGACCATGTCCCTTATCACTCTCGCTTACCATCTCCTGCCAAGTGTTCTACCACTCACCTCCTTCTAGTTAGATGGTCCCCATCCCGTCCACTACCACAACCTTTTTCTCTGCCCCCACTTCATCATCTTGTGCCACTTCATCACCAACCTGTCCCAATGCAACACCCATGTTTTCCACCACCTGTATTTTCCTGGTCACCTTCCATCTACCACGACTTTCCACATGGGCATCTTTCGCCTCACCTCTGTGTCAATGGAGCCATTTCCCCCGCTAGATCCTCATCCACATCCACCGCTTGGGTCCCCTTGCAACAGTTCAACAAAGAAGCAGACAACCAAGGGAAAACTGCCATGTCATCCAGTGCAGGCGTTGACTCCGCCCACTCAAATCCCAATGCAACAGTTAATGTAAATAAGGGAGGTGGGTGAGACATCATCTCCTTCCTTAAATAGAATGCCAGAAAGAGACAAATCACAGAGAGGATGTCAGTTTGGGTTGATAGATATCACGTCTGACAAAAGATTGCATGGGCAGTCCGACCAAAATCTGCATGCGCATCCTGAAAGAGAAACTCACCAACGCAAAGCCTTGAATTCATGACATGATCGCACCTTCAACAAGGGAGCCATTTCTAAGTATATGAAGACATTTTTTCCATTTTTTTAGTGTCTATGGTAGAACTATGCTCCCTCTTGTAAAGTTTTAATGAGGCTTTTGGTTCTCTAGTTATGTACATGTATTTGATACTTCTTGTTTAATGAAAGTTAGCTTTTTTCCATCTCTCTGTAAACATTGTGTTAAGACACTCATAATTGGAGGATCCATTCAAGGGTTGTGATGTTGTTGTGATGAAGGTTTGATCACTATAATACTCTCACCAATTTTATCCAGTTTCTCATGTTATATTTTCCCCTCTTATACTAAGTAGCTCGGAATTGGAGGATCCAGCCGAGCTATTATAGTAGCACTATGATGTAGGTTTGATCATCATGTTGTTGTAACCGTGTCGTTTATACATATCTTAGTGTCTGAAGCTTTGGGTCCAAGAGGATCTTGCTCTTGAATATTTTCCTCCTTAGGCTACTGGAAGACCGGATGTCCACAATAGGCCCTTACATCTCCTTACCAGTTCTTTCCCCTACTCACCCTTTTATTGTAACTTACTGACTAAATTTAGATCAAGACCTCACTTACCTACGCATTGCATGGTCCAGGATTCTGAGTTAAAAAAATATAACCTTGAGACTGCATCCATTAGACCACCCTTGAAACTATTTACTATGACATACAAACTGAATGGCCTTGGGCTTACCTCTGCTGCAATCCAGAGGTGACTTCCAATGTCAACATTTCTGGCGCCGTTACCGGGGATGAATTTAATATTTTCCCCAAGATTGAACGACAAATATTACCAGTTCTGAAGGTGCATTAGAACCCAATACATTAAGATTGAAACTGTGCACTTGGCGACTCCACTATGGTGACTCAATTGATGTAGATCTATTGGCGACTCCACTGTTTCAGCTGTGGCTTCTAGAGGCAGACACACAAGGTCTACTCCACAGCTTCCTTTGGCAACACCTCAATTTGACCCAGAGAAAATTATCAGAAAGGGAAAGGTACTTCTACTTTTGAACCAGGTATTTATGATGATTTTCATTATCCTATAAGAACTCCAATTTCTTATTTTCACCCTTCTGTTATACCTTATGTTGGAGTTTCCTGAACTTTGAATTTTGGGAGTGTTCCTATTGAGTTTTCCCCTCCTGGTCTGGGATTGGAGGGAGAAACCATTGACACTCCTTTGTCCCTTGAATTTGTACCGTGGTTTATAATTAGCACCTCAGAAGATTTTCCTACCCTGGGCTTCACCACTCCTCCTATTATTATTGCCACTACCATAAAAGGAGAGACCCCTATTCCATCAAGGCCTTTAGCATTTTCTCCCAAATCCTCTGTTGTTTCCCTTTCCTCTTGGAAGCTCAGTTCCAGCCTCCCCTGTTCTAACACCTTCACCTCCTAGTTCTCCTCTACCTCACATCCCTATGGCGGGTGCTAATCCACCTAGGAATAGAATGGATGCCATAGTGGCTGCAAGATATTCCCCCCTGGTCTTACCTCAACCCATGAATTATATCCCTGATGGAGATTACCTGAAATATATGCCCAAGTTCATTGGAGAAGAAGACATAACTACTGAAGAGCACCTTGCTTCCTTCTACAATTATGCAGATAATCTGAATATTGAAAATGAAGATGTCTAGATGAGAGTCTTCATCCAAAGCCTTGATGATGAGGCTAGAAAGTGGTTCATAAGCTTGACTCCTAGATCCATTGTTGTGATTGAGGCTCTAGATGATGCCTTCTTGAGGCAGTGGGGGGATAAAAAAGAATTTATGTATTATATCACAGAGTTTGGGTACCTGGAGAGGAAAGAGGGAGAATCAATCTCTGACTTCTCCAAATGATTCAACAAGATGTACAATAAAATCCATGCCAAGATAAAGCCTACTAAAGCCTCTAACAAAATCACTTATGCTAGTGCTTTTGAACCTGACTTCTACCTCATGCTCAAAGAAAGAAGAGCTAATTATCTGGCTCATATGAAAGATGTAGCCATGGAGGTAGAATCCAATGCATTGGAAGTTGACAGACTTAGGAACAAAGATGAGAGAGACAAAGGAAGAGGGAGATCTGAGGCCTCAACATCTGGCTCTTCTGCATCCCAACCTCAAGTGGATGAATTGACCAAGATGGTGAAATCCCTTTCTGCAGAAATGGAGAAGATGAAGTTTGAAGGGAAGAAAGGTTATAGGAACGTCCCAAATATTTATAACAGAGGAAACTTCAGGAGGCCGAATAACCATGCTCCTCAGATTATGCCAGGAAAGCCTAGAAAAAGAGATAGGGATGATAAAAAAATTCCAAACCCCTCTTCAAAATAACCTTGTTGATGATGAAGAAGGAAAGGAGGAAGAGCATGACCCTGAAATTCATTGTATTGGAGACATCTCCCCTTTTCCCCATTTAACTAAATATGCCTACAAGGAGTCCCTCATGAACAATCAAATAAATGAGCTAAGCAAGGGGGAGAAAGCCAATTGTAGTCCCAATAAATATAACCTCAAGTCTAAGACGAAGGAAGGGAAGTTTGACATCCTGATCAACCTTTCATAGCAGATAAGCCTACTAAAGACACAACAAACAAAGAAAAAGAAAAGAAATCTCATTATCCTCCACCAATAGCCAAAGACCTTGTCCCAGAGGTAAGAGAGATTCTGAAGCCCCCTCCCTCCTTTAGTTTTGAGCATGAAATCCAGAAGATCTGAATCCCTGTTCCCCTTTCAGAGCTAGTCAAACATAAAGACTTCAAAAGGTCCCTCTCTAAGATGTTGCAGCCTAAGCCATATTTCCATCCTACAGACTCAGTAAATCTCCAAGATGAAAAGCCAGTTGTCATACTAGGTCCTATGATAGAATATAGATATGATTCATCCCCTCCCTTCTATACATCACTGCACATACATGATAAGGTGTTGCATAATTGCTTGATGGACTCAGGGGCATCTCATAATCTCATGCCCAAAACTGTCATGGAAGAACTGCGACTAGAGATAAAAAAGGATCATCATGATTTGTATTCTTTTGATTCAAGGAGGGTGCAATGTCTTGGGGTCATTAAATATCTAGTTGTGACCTTGTTTCAGCTGCCCATGAAGAGTGTGGTCATGGATATTGTGGTGGATGACGTTCCTCCCAAGTTTGGCATGATTTTGTCAAGATCTTGGATTAAAAGGCTTGGGGGAACCTTGCAGATGGACCTCACATATGCCACCATTCCTGTGTTTGGAGGGGAGCATAGAAGACTATACAAAGAGGCTCAATTGGCCTATATTATTAGTGATGAATCTGACCCCACCAACCATCCTATATTTTCACTTGACACCGAGTTGGGGGCCAATTTTTTGCAATTAACTAATGCTCCTGAGCCCGCATTAAATCTCAAAAAGCAGTCCATGGGTTTTCATGAAGCTTATTTCTCCACCACCTCTGTTTGGAAAATGTTTTTTGATGGAGCCTCCTCTAAGTATGTTGTTGGTGTTGGAGTAGTTTTGGTTTCACCAGCTCAGGAAGCCATATCTTTGTCATACAAATTGGAATTTGAAGCTACCAACAATGTGGCAGAGTATGAAGCTCTTTTTTTAGTCTTAAAGGCTGCAAAAGACATGGGGATCAAGGAAATATCTGTGTTTGGAGATGCAGAATTGATTGTTAAACAAATTAGAAATCTGTATCAAGCTAAGAATCCCAGACTCAGAACCTATAGAAACGAAGTATGGGACCTCATTGACAGTTTTTTATCGTCTTTCAACATTTCATATATTCCAAGGGAAAATAATGTCATGGGCGATTCTTTGGTTGTTTCAACAAGCAATTTCAAAGTCCATCTGCCACCTAAACTCAGGTATGACGTAGAAGTGAAATATAGACCCTCTATACCTGACAATGTCAAGCAATGGAAAGTGTTTGAGGATGATCTTGAAATCAAAAGATTCCTGGAAACTGTCGAGGACTTTTCTGTATCGCACATTGATCAAGATCTTGACTCTGAAATAGAGCCCCATCCTGATGTTTTCTTGAAAAAGATTGTTGATCGTCACATTGTCCAGCTACACAACAGTTACATCCTAAAGGGACTAGTTCCTTTGGAAAGGATTTCTAACAGAAATGATGTGGTGGTGAAGGGTAAAATCTCAAATAATGATTCCGAGTGCAATATTGGCACAGAGAAGGACCCAAAATTTGTCAAATTGTCAAGCAACCTATCAAGAGAGCAGAGGGCTGAGTATACTGAGCTATTAAAGTAATTTTCTTATGTGTTTGCTTGGACATATAGATATTTCAGAACATATGACACCAGTGTCATTGAACACAAGATCCCATTTAAAGAGGAGGCCAATCCATTTAGGCAGAAATTAAGACAAATAAATCCTACGTTGCTGCCTATTATGGAAAGGGAGGTGAAGAATCTTTTGGATGCTAATATTATTGTTCCTTTGATAAATTATGAGTGGGTAGCCAACCTAGTCCCAGTGAGAAAAAAGAGTGGAGAAATCAAACTCTGTGTTGACTTCATAAATCTGAACAGGAGCTCTAGGAAGGATAATTACCCACTACCAAAGATGGAACACATATTGCAAAGGGTAACTGGTGCATCTAGGATTTCCATGATTGATGGATTTTATAGCTACAATCGGATCTTTGTCTTTCCTAATGATAGAGAAAATACAACCTTCACCACTCCTTGGGGCACTTTCATGTATGATAAAATACCCTTTGGATTGATGAACGCATGAGCAACCTTTCACTGAGCCATGAGCATCACCTTCATTGGGGAGAAGGATCAGTTTATGATCATCTATCTAGATGATATAAAAGTATTTTCTAGATATGATAAAGAACACTGTTGTCATCTTCTTGAAGTGCAAAAGGTTTGGTCTCTCCTTAAATCCAAAGAAATCATTGTTTTCCATGAAGGAAGGGAAATTATTGGGGCACATAGTATCAACTGATGGGGTCAGAATTGATTGAAGCAAGGTAGAAGCTATTCAAACCTTGTCACTTCCCAGATCAGGAAGGAAGTTCGGTATTTCCTGGGGAAATTAATTTCTTAAGGAGGTTTGTTTCCAATTTTGTTGAGATGGTGAAACATATCACAATCATGCTCAAAAAGGGAAATGAAGTAAAATGGACTACTGAGTCCTGAGAATCCTTCAGCTAGATCAAGAAGGCATTGACTGAGGCACCTGTTCTTGTCAATCCTGATTATTCCAAGGATTTTCTGATTTTTTCTTTTGCTTCTTTTGATACGGTGGAAACAATTTTTCTACAGAAGAATGTTGAAGGGCTAGAGCAACCAATTTCATTTTTTATCAGGGCATTAAGAGATACAGAGGCAAAATATGATATCGTGGAGAAACATGCCTATGCCCCAGTGAAAGCTCTCAAAGCTTTCAGAGTTTATGTTTTGCATTCAAAGATCATTTCATATGTTCCTTCAACATCTGTGAAGGACATCCTCATTCAGTCTAACATAGATGAGAGAAGGAGCAAGTGGATTGCCAATATTCTTGAATTTTATCTGGAAATAAAACCCACCAAACTACTTAAAGGTCAAGGTTTAGCCAAGTTGTTGGCTAAATCTAATTCTAAATCTTTGGGGGTTAATTTTATCAACACTTACTCATAATATCAGTAGACTAAGCTGCCTGATAACAGTCCTCAAGATATCCCTCCACTGGAAGAGTGCCCTTGGTACAAAGACACAATATATTTTCTGCAAGAATTAAGACACCCTAACAGAATGGGGAAGAGCAAGGCAAGAGATTTAAAGCTCAAAGCAATTAGATATTGCCTTATTGACCAGGTCTTGTATTGGAAAGACCCTCTAGGTGTTCTTCTGAGATGTTTAGACTCACATGAGGCCCAAAAGATTATGTTTGACTTTCATAATAGCCTGTGTGGGGGGCATCATTTCTGGAGAACCACACCCCAGAAAATTCTCAGAGCCGGGTACTTCTATCCTACTCTATTCACTGATGTCTGTGCGAAAATCAAGGCTTGCATCAAATGTCAAAAATTTGTTGGGAACCAACAAATCAAGTCACTTCCATTGAAGCCCATGGTAGCTTCAAGACCATTTTAGCAGTGGGGCATATAATTTATTGGAGAAATTCATCCTACTTCAAGTGGTTAGCACAGGTGGATCTTGACTGCAACAGATTATTTCACCAAGTGGATAGAAGCTATTCCCACAAGGAGCGCTTCTCAAAAATTCATCCTAGGTTTTCTTGAGGATATTATGGCAAGGTTTGGCTGCCCAAGAAGAATCATCACCAATAATTCTTCATCCTTCAAGGCCAAACCACTCGTCAAGTTTTGTGAGCAGTTCGAAATTTCATTGATCCACTCTTCCCCCTACTACCCCCAGGGAAATGGACTAGCAAAGTCCTCTAACAAAATCCTGATAAAGATCATCAAAATACTGCTAGAGGACAATAAGAAAGCATGGGATTCAAAGATTAAGTTTTCCCCGTGGGATGATCGAGTGACAATGAAGATATCCCTGGGCCTCTCCCCTTTCCAACTTTTATATGGGACTGAAACAATTTTTCCTGCTCAACTTTCCCTACCTGTGGAAAAATTCTTTCAGGATTATCAAGAAGAGACTGACGATATGATCAGGAGAATTCATCAACTGGTAGAAGCCCAATAGACTAGAGAGTAGGTGATGGACAAAGCTCATGATAGTTCGTGAAGGATCAAGCAAGCCTTTGACGGAAAGGCGAAGAAAGAATATTTCCAACCGGGAGAACTAGTACTTAAATGGGATGCACCCAGACAATATAAGGGAAAACACAGTAAATTTGAAGCCCTCTGGATTGGGCCCTTAAAGGTTTCTGAGATAATTTTGAATAATACCTACATGTTGCATAATTTGGAGGGCGATGAAGTTTTTGGTGGCCCTATAAATGGGCATTTTCTAAAGAAGTTCTTTGCTTGAGCCATAAGTGGCTCCCATGTATTTGTAAATATTGTTTTCTTTTGTTTTCAGTTTTATAAATGGCCCATAACCCAACTGCAAGGCACAAAAGCTGCAGAAGAGTTATTGGCATCTCACAGGGAGCAAGACATCCCCCATGGAGCCTAATGTTATCACATTTATTTGTAAGGGGGTGTTTTCCTAAGAAATGGACCCCTTTGGCGAAAAAGTGGAAAGAAATGGGCTAAAACCCACTTATCCTAAGTTTTATGTGTGCTGGAGCATCTCACTAAGAGATGCATAGATTTGGGCAGCCGAGATTCGCGTGCCCAGATATACGGTGCAGGAGCCATATTAGACCCCCACCTCGATGTTCTTCCTTTAACGAGGGGGGGGGGGTTTGAGTTGGTGGTTTTAAAATGAGGGACCCCCACTAATGTGTCATCCTCTCCTTAACTCAAACCCCCTCACCTAAAATCTCTTACCACTGCCCACCCCCTTTGAGTAGACCACTTACTACCATCCTTTACAGCTATCGCCCCCCACTGACATCTGTCTTCCACTCTGTTTCTCACCTCTGCCCATCACATCATCCGCTCTCTCTCCTTGTCTCATGATGGTATACTTGTCATCCACTCACCCTCAGACCATGTCCCTTATCACTCCCACCTACCATCTCTTGCCAAGTGTTCTACCGCTCACCTCCTTATAGACAGATGGTCCCCATCCCATCCACTTCCACAACCTTTTTCTCTGCCCCCACTTCATCACCTTGTGCCACTTCATCACCAACCTGTTCCAGTGCAACACCCACATTTTTTGCCACCCATATTTTCCCGGTCACCTTCCACCTACCACGACTATCCACATGGGCGTCTCTCACGCCACCTCTGCATCGATGGAGCCATCACCCCCGCCAGATGCTCATCCACATCGGTCATCTAGGTCCCCTTGAAACAGTTAAACAAAGTAGTAGACAACCAAGGGAAAATTTCCATGTCATCCAGTGCAGGCGTTGACTCCACCCACTTAGATCCCAATGTAGGAGCTAATGTAAATAAGGGAGGTGGGTAAGACATCGTCTCTTTCCTTAAATAACATTCCAAAAAGAGACAAATTGCAGAGACAGGACATCATTCTGGGCTGACAGAGACCGTGTCTGACAAAAGACTGCATGGGCAGTCCGACCAACGTCTGCATGCACAACCTGGCAGAGAAACTCACCAACGCAAAGCCTTGAACTCATGACATGATCACACCTTCAGCAGGGAATCTATCTCTAAGTAAATGTAGGAATTTTTTCCATTTTGTTAGTGTCGATGTTAGAGCTATGCTCCCGCTTGTAAAGTTTTAACGAGCCTTCTGGTTCTCTGGTTATGTACATGTATTTGAGACTTATTGTTTAATGAAAGTGAAATTCTTTCCATATCTCTATAAAAACTATGTTAAGACACTAAAAATTGGAGGATCTAGTCGAGGTTTGTGATGTTGTTGTGATGAAGGTTTGATCACTGTAATATTCTCACCAGTTTTAACTAGTTTCTCATGTTATCTTTTCCCCTCTTATACTGAGTAGCTTGGAATTGGAGGATCCAGTCGAGATGTTATAGTAGCATGATGATGTAGGTTTGATCATTGTGATGTTGTAACTGTGTCGTTTATACATATCTTAGTGTATGAAGATTTGGGTCCAAGAGGATCTCGTTCTTGAAGCTTTTCCTCCTTAGGCTATTGGAAGACCAGATTTCCACAACAGGCCCTTACATCTTCTTACCAGTTCTTCCCCCTACTCACCCTTTTACTACAACTTACTAACTGAAGTTAGATCAAGACCTCACTTACCTACGCATTTCATGGTCTAGGATTCTGAGTCAAAGCTATATAACCTTGAGATTGTGTCCATTAGACCACCCTTTAAACTATTTACTGTGACATAAAAATTGATGGGGCTTAGGCTTACCTCTGCTACAATCTAAAGGTGACTTCCAACATCAACATGAATAACAACAATAAGAAGTCGAGTAGAGCTCAAAATATTGTTGGAAACCCTTTCTCGGGAGGAAGGAAGAGAGATAACATTGAGACAAAGAAGAAGGGTGTGAATCCAAGAAAAAATGGAATCTTATAAAGGTCCACTAACAAGAAGTAAGAGTAAAAAGGTACATGTGAATGATGGGAGAGCTCCACATCTCTCACTGAACCTTGCTAGCACACTTCTCATTTTCATGCTTGATGCCCTCAATAATTTCACCTCTACACTCTAACCTCCATAATTGATAGCCCTTCCCCATCCCTGAAGGACCCTGCTACAATGATTGTGAGTCATAATCAAATGGCAGGAAACAATGATGGAGTGGTTTAAAACCAACTCTTGAGTAGGATGGAGACATAATAAGGATCGCATACTCCACGGCGAAAACTGGATCCATATAAATACAAGAAAACAAGCACATGCATATCTCAGATGGAAAATCGGTCGCATGTAGAATTACCCCTAGTGAGAATCAATGCTAGAATCCAATTTATGAAATATCATGCCTTTATCTACAAATTCATTCAGGTTTGGCCAACTGAAAAGGCCCTCATAGGTTGGATTTTGGCCAAATGGAAGTTGAAAGACCACTTTGATCTCGAGCTTGTATCTAAAGGTTTTTTCATTTTCATCTTCTCAAGGACTGAAGACAAAGATATAATCATGGATGGAGGCCCATATTTCCTTAACTCTGGAGGCTTATACCTTCGTAACTAGACTGAAAGGTTCAAACCAGATAAGGACGATTTCACATGGGCTCTAGTGTGGATCCACCTATACTCCCTCCCACAGACTATTAGGATGAGGAAACTCTTCGTGATATATGTAATTCTCTGGGAGACTTTGTTAAAATTGAAAATCAAACTAGAAGCAACAAATACACATCATATGTAAGGATCTGTGTCTACATGCACATAGCAAGGGCACTGTCAAACTTTGTTTGTCTGGTACATTAAGATCTAGAGTGGATCCAACCAATGGATTATGAGCATGTTCCCTTCCATTGTTTGAAATTCCATGAACATGGGAACCTTTACAGATAGTTTCCACAAAAAAATCCTATTATGGATACTAAGAAGTCGAGGACCACAAATGATGAGGGATTCAAAAAAGTAACAAATAGGCGACACCCCAATCACAAGAATCCAATTTTTAGAAAGACAACAAATCCTATAACAAGAAACAACTTTGATATTATAGATGATTAATTGGAAGAAATAGAAACCCAATATGTAGAGGACCAACCAACACCCAAAAGGAAGCATCAAGAACCAAATCCAGACCAAAATCAATACCCTAATCAAAGCAGGAAAAATAGGGAACCTCAAGGTCATTCTACCTCCAAAACCCTGACCTCCCAAGAAGTTCCACTAACTACCTCAAACCCAGACTTTGATGTAGTAATGGATGAGGATATGAGTGACCTAGATATGGGAAACCTTGACCTCCTTGGGATGGAAGAAGCATGTCGACATTGAGCCTTTCACACAATATTCCCCAAACAGATCCAACTGCTCAAATATGCCTTATCCAAAGCCAAAGAAAGATCAAAACTAGGCATTCAAAACATCTCACAAAAATAACAAAAGAAAGCTCAAAGGGACCCCAAAAAAAGAGGTAGAAAAATGGATCTGCGACGCCTTAATACTCTAGGCACTAGGCTATTCGAATCAAGGAAATATGCCCAGCTAACATAGTTATTTCCTGTCAATACTACTAGTTCTCAATGAAATTCATCTCTTGGAATGTAAGGGGAATCAATGGCTCTACCAAACATAGAATGATTCATAGAAATATTCTCCAGGAAAATCCCTTAATCATTTTAATCCAAGAAACAAAGTCCAACAGTAGCAATCTAGAGACTCTTATGGTTTGTCTCTGGAAAGGTACTATGATGACAAAAGTGGATGCAAATGGTGTGTCAGGAGGCCTGGAAATCATATGGAATCCTCATGAGGTAACTCTTAATGATTTTTTGGCCACCAAGAATTCCATTTCATCATATTTTCACTTTTTAGGTACTAACATTCATGGCCATATCACAAATGTCTATGGGCCTCAATCTCCAGAGCACAAAATCAAAATGCTAGAATTTATTGAGTGGTACAAGCACACTCTCCCTCAAAATCCCTGGCTCCTAGCAGTTGACTTCAACCTAATAACTTCTCTCCATGAGAAGAAGGGAGGGGGGGTGCATATATTTAACTCAGGAGGACATCGATTTTAAAGATTTCATAGAAAACAATGAGATGGTGGATTTAGAAACAATCAATGGATTTTTCACTTGGAACAATCGACATGGAGGATTGAACCAAATTGCTTTGAGGTTATATCACTTCCTCGTCTATGAGGATATAGCTACGTCTAGAGAGGATTTGACTACCACTATTCTCCCCTTGAAATGCTCCGACCATTGGCCTATCCACCTACTCTAGAAAAAAGAAGGAAATTGCTCTCATAGACCATTCATATTTGAGAAATTCTGGCTCACACATCCAGACTTCCAGGAAACAGTAAAAAGTCAGTGGAACAACACTCAAATCATAGGGACCTCCAAGATGTTTGTATTGTAAAAAAACCTCAAGCATCCGAAGAAAAATCTGAAGAAATGGAATAAGCATTCATTTGGAAGCATTTTCACAGCTAAAACCACCTTGGACTAGGAAATGGAGATGCTCCAACAAGAAATAATCACAGAAGGCCACACGGAGGAGTGAATACAAAAGGAAGCAGAGATCCAATCACAAATTGATGACCACTGTGAGCAAGAGGAGACTCTCTGGAAGCAAAAATCCAGGATTACCTAGTTAAAATATGGAGAGTGCAATACAACTTTCTTTCATCATTCTACCATCTAGCACATAATGCACAATAGAATAAACGCCCTCAAAAAAAATTGATGGCACGAGAGTTGAAACACATAAGGAGATTGAGTAGGAACTTGTATCCTTCTATAAAGGCCTTCTATCTGAGAACAATCTCAGCAAAGGTGCAACCATAAATCAGGTCGTTAATCCCATCCCTTCTCTCATAACCAAAGAGCACATTGAAACCTTGATGCAACCAATCACTCTACAATAAGTTGAAGTTGTTTTCAATCAAATAGATGAAGGAAATTCTCCAGGTCTAGATGGATTCTCCATCAAATTTTTTCATAATTGTTGGGACCTTCTGAAGGTGGATATCTGTGAAACCATAGAGGAATCACATAGAAAACAATGGGTGCTACCTACTCTCAACGCCACCTTCCTCACACTCATTCTAAAGGAGGAGAATGCAGCTTCCCCAAGTAAGTACAAACCTATATCCCTTTGCAATGTTATCTACAAAATCATAACAAAATTCATTGATAATCGCCTCAAGCCTCTCCTTCCTATCCTCATCTGATCTCCAGATAAAACTGGCTATGTAGAAGGCATAAAAATCTTGGACGACATCATTCTTTCCCATGAAGTTATCCACTCTTTAAAATCCACCAAAAAACCCGGCATGCTTCTTAAGTTAGATCTCTCCAAATATTTTGATAAGTTAAGTTGGGATTACATTGAGAAAGTCCTTTTAGCCTTTGGTTTTATCCCTTCTTGGACTAAGTGGATTTTGTCTCTCCTATCCTCCGCTTTCTTTTCTATCTTAGTCAATGAATCCCCCTTTGCCAATTTTTCCCCTTCTATAGGAATACTACAAGGTGAACCCCTCTCCCCCTTCCTTTTTATTCTCATGGTGGAAGGCCTAGGATGAATGCTTAAATATGCATGTTCCTCTAGCACCATAAAACATCTTTTCTTGCATGAGAACTCCCCCTTGTCTCGTCAACAATTTATTGATGAAAATCTCCTAATGGGTCATCCATCGGTGCAAGAAGATCATTCTTTCCATCGTATCTTAAGCACCTTTTCTGAGGCCTCGAGAACCACTATCAATATAGATAAATCCAAAATTTACTTTTTCAATATGCCTACCATTACTCATAGAAACATTTCTAGGATGCTTGGCTTCTCCATCTCCTCCCTTCCCACCAAATTTCTCAGAGAACCCCTAATTGATTCATCCATCAACCACTCCACATGGATAGAGCTCCTCGACAAGTTGTAACAAAAACTTTCTTCATGGAATTTTCGATCTCTCAAACTAGATGGGTGCCTCATTCTCATCAAAGTTGTTTTTAAATCCACGCCCCTCTACCTTTTCTTTGTCCTTGCTTCACTTAAATGGGTCCTCAAATCCATAATAACCATCCAACACACTTTCCTCTGGGGAGGCAACAAGAAACACTTCAAATGATCTCTTGTCAAATGGGACAAAGTTTTCTTGCCAAAATTGACAGGCAGCCTGGGTCTTTGTGATCCGGCCAAAAATAATGAAACTCTTAGTGCCAAAACTTGGTGGAATTGGGTAGCCAAAAATTCAAATCCATGGCCTCAAATTTGGAATAAAAAATATGCCCCCAATGGGGACCCACAGGAGCTCATTTGCTACAACCTAGTAATCCCTGGATCCCTCATTTCGAATGTAGTGAATCTTCAAAGAGATTTGATCCAACAACACAGTTTCTGGGAAATCTACAATGGAGCCTCTGCTCACTTCTGGATGAATTCTTGGTAGCAACTGCCATGCTTAGCCCGCTTTCATCATCATCCTCTTTTACAGGCCTCCATTCAATCTTTTGGGTTCTTATCATTCAAATAATTTTGGTGAAAGGAAAATCAACAGAGATTTCATGCATGGAATCATCTAAGGGACTGATAGATAACACTGCAAGGTGAGTCAATAGACAAATTCTTGGGGGAGTTGTAAAATCATAAAATTCGCTGCCAACAAGGCCCATACATACTAAGATGGCGATATAAACCTAATGGTTCCTTCACTGTCAAGGAATCTTATCACTTATCCTCTTGGTTGAGAAACATGAGCCCATTTGGACTAAAACATGGGATATGAAATCATGGTCGAAAGTGACTACCTTCCTATGGCTCATAATCCATCATCGTTTCCTCACATGAGATATCATCATAAATAACGGGTAATATGTCCCTTCTCTATGTGTTATGTGTCATATTCAAGATGATACCATCGATCACCTTCTAGACACATGTTGTAATACACCAAGGTCGAGCCCCTATGAAATGTAATGATGTTTGTAGGCTGGTGAGCTAAGTAATTATAAGTTGGTAGGATTATGTGTTTATTAGGTCGAAGAGCCTAGATGCTAAGGTCAGTGGGCTTGATTTTTGTATATGTAATTATGCATATTATTAATAAAATACATCGATGTGTGTAGACCGACCATAAAGAAAGAGTTATGGGGGACTAAGCTCCACTAGGTAGGGAAAGGAATGGGGCTGAGAGGCTAGGAAACAGGGGCTAAGATTGAGGGCTTAACCCAATGGAATATTATAATGTATTCCTGAAAAGTACTAAAGTTGGGGGAAATTAAACCCAGTTATCCTAAGTTCCTTTGAGGAGAGGAACAAACACCAAGTGGAGAGGAGCATGCTCCTAGAGAGCCAAGTGTCACCTAGGACACATGAAGATTTATGTGGGAAGTTCCACCTTTGTAGGGGGTTCAAAAAACATTATGGCCACCTTCTTGAGGAGCTCGCTCTCACGATTGCAGATCTCTCATGATTTTGCAGGTTGACCATTCTCACCATTTTCCTTACTTGCTCTCAACATTTTGACTAGTCTGGCCATTTATTTTCCAATGAGTTCATCCTCAGCATGTTGGCCATCCCTTGTGCAGTTCACATACACATTGAACAAGTACGTGGATAGAGTCAATTATGCCTTTGTGAACCTATGTAAATTGCTGAGTCGTCCCCTTGCCTTAACCAATTTTGGTGGTTGTTGATTGAAGAGGCGGGTTGTCAGGCCCATGGTTGAAGAAGCAGGTTGTCAGGCCTGTGAGAAACTCTCCAGGTGAGACAATTTGCTGGGAAGTAATTTCTCCTAGAGGGATTCCAATACTAGCTACGGAGTTCTAAGAATTCTTGATCCGGCCTGTTGTTGAAACCCTGGAAAGGAGGAAGAGAAACCGATGGACTGTGGAATAATGAAGGTGCATATTCCTGGGGTGGGACATGCATGTGGGGAATGAGAGTCCATGAGCAGTTGGCATAAGTAGGATCCTTGGAGAGAATCCTTCCAGTTGCATAGTCCAGTTTTGCATAGCCTCAGCCTAGGTCTAGGATTCCTTTGCCCTGGGTGGAGTTTAGTCTTAGCTCGGGGGTGACCCACTACTGAGCATGATGAGCAACGTGGTCTAAGGCTGGGAGGTTCATGGAAGGTATGCACACAGTTGGTGGTCATCTATTGAAATATAAGTACCAAATATATGTTCTCTGTATGATGTGTATTGTGTACATGTGTTATAATGTTATCATAATTGTCTGTGTTATTGCATGTATGTATTATTGTTTCTTCTGCATGAAATGTGTATAAACAGAATGTTTTGTTTGTTTAGAATTACATCATATAGATATATATGCATATCATAGCATTAATTGCAGTAGCATGGCCCGACCTGGTTGGTCCGGAGCATTACAAAATGATATCATAGCTAAGAGAGATGTCTAAGAAGTGGTGTTGCCCAGCCTGTTGGTCACTGGGGACGTTACAAAATGGTATTAGATCCATGGTTTCATAATTGAGCCTTGATGGGCCATGTTAGTGGGAACTGAAGAAAAATTTTCGAAAAATAATTGTTGTCAAAATGGACAAAACCCAATTTAAGAGCCCATGGTTTCTACTCGGAACCTGGATGGGCCATGAACGATAAATTCGGTGAAGAAATTCTAGAGAATTTTGAAGTATAGAGTGACAGAAGGACGTTGAAAGAATACTTGGACTGTGTTCATAAACATAGGAGGTGTAACAAGTTTAAGAAATGGCCACAGAGAAATAAATTACAACATTTGTGGTGTTGGTCCGTTAGATCTGGGGGAGATAAAGATAAGCCATCAAATCAAGTGAAGAGTAAGTCATGATCGTCATATCTCATTGAAGGGAGATCGACGATGGGGAGCCATTGTGAAGATCGGGAAGGGAATTAAAGCGAGAGTAAGTTGAGACTCCGCAATCCCTCAGGATTATTGATCTTGCTAGATCAACATGTCAAAGGTGGATATCGATCCCACTACGAGCGAGCATCTTTGCATTGCAGAGATCGGGAAGGAAATCAAAGTGTGAGAAAGTTGATTTCTTGCAATCACTCTTGGCCATTGACCTTCATGGTTCATTAAAACACAACTGTCGATATTGCAAAGTGAGATAAGCGCCTAAAGGTTATGTGGAGGTCACAACTCTCGGTCATGTGTAGAGAAGATAGAGCGAACTTCATGCAAGTCATGTCTGTTGATCCAAGCAAGAGACATGTGTCATAAGATCGACTTGTTTAGGATCACGATGTTCGGGAGAAATGGAGTGTGTTGATGCACAAACTCCCAAAGTCCCGAAGTCCGAAGTTCATCTAGACCGTTCATCAAAAGGGACATGTGTCAACAGATCGACTTGTTTGGGAATTCAGCGTTCAAGAGAAACGAGGTATGCTAAGGTGAAATCTCCCGAAGCCCAAAGTCCTGAAGTGACGTGGCATGCTGATATCTCTAGGGATGAGGTGGACACATGGGATGTGTGCCATGTACCAGTGAGTTAAGAACTTTTGTATGATAGAAATGCAGTTAGAACATGACATATTTCACTCACCTGATTGGACCACATGTCGGTTTCGTGTGTCCTTCCACATGGCACTCCTGGTGGTGGCACAAGGTAGTTAAACTTGGCGAAGAAGTTAGTTGGATCGGGCCCGCATTAAATTTGATCACTATCTACCAAGATCGATGGTTGGGAGGCATTGCGGAGATCAAAGTTGCACGACAGATAATTATACAAGGCGGTCCCACAATCCAAACCACTGTTTCCCAGAAGGGGTACATGTCAGCATGGGGAAAATTGTGGAACAATCGACGGGTTACTCCAAAACCGCCAACCCATGTCCCCACAATTTGAAAAAGTATAAAGTTTGATGTGACATTTTCAGCATTTATTAGTTCAAGCACGTAAACTGTTGGCCCCAGTGGATGAGTGGCACCATATCGTGAAGTCCAGAGTCTTGACACTCTAAAAGAAGTGGTGCATGAAGGAAGGTGGACCATAGATCTGTCATTCTTTGTGCATTCTACAATTCCTTGTTCTGTGATGTTGGGATGTGTGGAAAAAGGGAAACCTTCGAAGCCTGGAGCCCGAAGTTTCAGAGCTTCAGATAAGCGCCCAAATCATAAGCGTTGGGTCACAGTCGTGGTCACATGCGAACCAAGGGCTGAAGAAAAGGGGATAACACTCGAAAATTTGTCACAGAACAGAGCGAGGCTTAGAGATATAATCCCAAGGGATTCTTGACCGACCAAGACCCCATGAAAATGGAATCTGATATTGTTTTTGTTGAATCAGATTAGTTTATTCTAGAAAATTATCAAAATCTAATAGCCTGGAAAAACTCAGTTGACTGCACATTTTGCCGAGTTAATGATTGTCATAACCAAACTGAATTGATGCATAGTGTAGAGAAATGGGGAAGGCATAGGGTTCTTACAGTTCAGAAAATGAAGTTAGAGGAATGGATGTTCATTTAGGAGTTGAAGGATCAAACTCCAATGGGCATGGATAAGAGATAGATAAATAAGGAAACATGATGAAAATCATTGAAAAGTTGCAGAAAGATGTCCAGACTCACCGAGCATATAAAAAATAGCTCATGAAATCCAGGGAGAAATAGGGATAATTCAACATAAAGTTGATGCAGATCCTGGAAAGAGTAGAAAATAAATTGGATAAGGAGAGTGGCTGAAGCAAATCAGGAAGTATCAAAAGAAAAAAAAGTGATAGAAAACATCACCAACACTCCCCGAGGCATTCCAATAAGAGAGTACAAAGCAACTCAAGTCTATCCCCTGTTAGGAAGCATAAGAGGCCCCGAGAGGATGAGCTACGAGGGAAAATGAACAAAATAAAACCTCCTATGTTTGATGGGGAGCACAAGAAGGATGAAGATGTAGAGACATGGTTGCTAGGCATGAGGAAGTACTTCCAATTACATAATTATTCTTTTCATGCAGAAGGAATAATTTCCATATACCAACTTAAAGGAAAAGCATCCATGTGGTGGGATCAACTGGTGCAAGTACAACACCTCAGGGAGAAAAATGTGACTTGGAAGGATTTCAAGAGGCATTTTGAAAAGGAATACCTAACCAAGAGGTATTATGATAGAAAGATGAAAGAGTTATTTGAACTTAAACTGGGAAACATGTCTACTGATGAATATGAAAGGATATTCTTAGAGTTGTTGAAGTATGTATCCTTTATCAAGGATGAGATAGTGAATATTCAAAGGTAACTGAGTGGGATTCCATCTTTCATCAGTAATAAAATCCAATATGATGACCCCAAGACTCTGGAAGAAACGATAAGGAGAGAAAAATGCTGATATGATCAACAAAAAGGAAATCCTAGTTTCCATAAGGCTTGGGAGGACAAGAAGAAGTTCAAGAAGAAACATAGGCAGAAGGGAAACAAGCCTCCATTTTTCAGAAAAAATCTTCAAGGACAACCATCTTTAGATAGCATAGAATGGTTGAGGTAGAAGGGAAAAGGTCAAGGAAGGAACCCATTCAATGTTGGGGCTATAAAGGAGACCATAAGTATAGATTTTGTCCTCACAAAAGTGACAAGGTAAGATTTGTCCACAATGTACAACAAGCAGAAACAGTGGAGGACATGGGAAGAAGAGTACCAAGAATCTATGCATCCTGGAACAACAAGCAAGATGAGTTTCAATCACACATGATTGAAGTTGAAGGTATGATCAATAACCATGCCTTTACTATTTTAATTGATTGAGGGCTAGTCATAGCTATATAGACCCTAAGGTAGTGGAAAGATTTATTTTTCCAATAAGAAAGCATGGGAAATATTGGATGGTACAGCTGGCTATAGGAGCCAAGAGGAAATTTGTTGAGTTGGTTAAATCATGTCCAATGGGCATGAATGGACTTTGTACCAAGGTGGAATTTGACATCTTGTCGTTTGGGTCATATGATTACCTAATTGGTATGGATTGGTTGGACCAACACCATGCCATATTAGACTTCCATAACAAGGCATTCACTTGCTTGTATGAGGAAGGAAATCGGAAAACAGTCCAAGGAATTCCCATGGCAGTTACTGTTTGGGAAATCTCAACAATGCAGTTGAAGAAGTGTTATAGGAAAGGCTGTCAAATATTTGCATCCCATATGGAGGAAGCATCTAAGGACAAGGTACCAAATCTAGAGGACCATGTAGTACTGAAATATTTTGAGGATGTGTTCAAGGAGGTACCAGGACTACCTTCAAAGAGAGATATTGATTTCTCTATTAATTTGATGCCTGGAGCAACTCCAGTATCAAAGACTCCTTATAGAATGAGTACACCGGAGCTAAAGGAATTGTAAATGCAACTTGAATAACTTCTAAAGAAGGGGTATATACACCCAAGTGTGTCACCTTGGGGTGCCCTAGTCTTGTTCGTAAATAAGAAATATGGGACATTGAGATTGTGTATCAACTTCAGACAGTT
>WSFP011442585.1:0-20451 GCA_009831015.1 Picea engelmannii | reverse complement strand
AGGTTTGGTCACCTAAAATTTAGGTACATGCAACAACTTATCAAGAAGGGGATGGTCACCGGGTTACCTGATATCCACTTTTCCGAAGGGGTTTGTGAAGGATGTGTCCTTGGCAAGCATCCTCAAGAGAAGTTTGAGAAGGGGAAGGATCACAAGATCTTCTCTACATTGGATTTGATTCACAATGATCTCATGGGTCCATTCATGCATCCGTCCATCAACAAGGAAATGTACGTGCTTACATTTTGAATGATTACTCACATTATACTTGAGTGTTTTTTCTCAGGAAAAAGTCCAAGGTCTTTAAGCATCTCAAAGAGTTTAAAGCACTTGTTGAGACTCAATCAGGGAGAAAGATCAAATCCCTCTGTACATATAATGGGGGGGGAGTATGTAAACATAGATGTTCAAAATATTTTTCTTGAGGCTAGGATACAGTTGCAACACACAATACCATATACTCCGCAACATAATCAAGTTGTTGAGTAGAAAAACAGATCTCTCAAAAAGATGGCCAGTTGCATGCTACATGCAAAAGAACTTCCTCCCAAGATTTGGGATGAGGCACTTAACTATGCCAATCACATTCAAAATAGATCCCCTCATAGACCTGTTAAGGACATGAATCCTTTCAAGGCTTGGAGCAACAACAAATCAGAAGTCACCCACTTCCATATCTTTGGATCACGAGCATGGCCTTGCATTAAAAGAGGAAACCATTAGATCCACAGAACCTCCCATGCATCTTTGTTAGCTATCCCGATGGTGTGAAGGGATACATATTACTTGATCCCTCTACATACCAACTCATCATTGAGCTTAGTCTCTAGTTTGCGGAAAGTCCCCCGCATACTCCACATGAGCCACATGCAGAGGCTTTTGTACTTCCACCATTTGCGGATGATTAGTCCACACATTTGGATCACACCATAGATTTGAGTCTTGATTTAGAGTCAGAGGATTTAGAGGATACAGATGCATAGTCAGAGCATTCAGATGAAGATTCAATACATGCATATGAGTAGCCAAAGAAGATGCCCAAGTGGGAAAATTCCACACTTCAGGATGCAGGAGACCTTGTTAGGGATCCAACAGATTCGAGGAGGACCGGATCTCAGTTCAAGGATCCTCCTCATGTACTCCCTACCATTGAACCCAAATTGCCTCCACATTGTTATATGGTTCACTCTTCAGACCCACAGACCTACACAGAGGCTATAGGGAACCCATTCTAGGAAACAACCATATATGAGGAATACAACTCTCTCCTCAAGAACTAGACTTGGGATCTAGTTCTGTTTCCTTCATACATGAATATTTTCAGATGAAAATGGGTCTACATGACCAAAAAGGCAGCGAATGGACAGGTGAGCACACATAAGGCAAGACAGATTGCTAAGGGATTTCAACAGATCCACGAGATTGACTATGATGTGACTTTTTCTCTAGTAGCATAGTTGGATTTGATCAAATTGGCCCTTGCCATTGGATCAACCAGGGAATTCCAAGTACATCAGATGGACATGAATAATTCTTTTCTTCACAGGGATCTCTCAGAGGATATTTATATGGAGCAACCACATGGATTCATACATAATTCATATTTAGTGTGCCGACTCAAAAAGTCACTCTATGGCCTCAAGCAGGCTCCTAGAGCATGGTATGCAAAGATGGAATCCTTCTTGCTCTCCAAGAATTTTTTCATATGCAAATTCGATCCAAATGTCTATATGTTGAGGACCACTGACTCACTTCTGTTCCTAGTTCTCTATGTGGATTATCTTTTGATCACCGACAACTTGGTTTCAACGATTACCTCAGTCAAGGGCATTCTTCATGACAGGCTTTCGATGATGGACATGGGTCCCTCCATTTCTTTCTTGGTCTCAAGATAAGCTAGGATGCTTTAGGCATCAAGCTATCTTGGGCTAAGCATGCTTGAGATCTTATGGAGAGATTCCACATGATAGAATGCAAGTCTGCACCTACACTTTTCTTATCTGGGGTTAGACTTGATGATGGTCGGGATACACCAGTGGTGGACAACACCTTGTATCAACAACTTGTGGGGAGCCTTATGTATCTCACCCACACCCGACCATATCTATCATATGCAGTAGGGGTAGTCTCCAAGTACATGCAGGATTTGCATGAATTACACTAGAAGGATGCCAAGCGCATCCTTAGAAACGTTCAGGGCACCATCAGTTATGGGATCCACTATGCAACAGGTTGCAAGTTGGATCTCATAGGCTTCACCGATTTTGACTGGGCAGGCGATGGCACCAATATCAAGTCCACCTCCAGGTACATGTTGAGTTTGGCATCCGACCCAATCAGTTGGTTGAGAAAAAAGCAGTCAGCTATTGCTCTATCTTCAACAGAGGTCGAGTACAAGGGAGCAGTCAACATCACCATCTAGGAATTATGGCTATAGAACTTCCTCACCGAGATTGACATTCAGTTCCATTGTCTTACTGTGATCTGGTGTGACAACTAGAGTACACTCAGATTCTGTCGATATCCAATATAAAGACAATGGACAAAACATTTCGAGATCCATATGCATTTTATCAAGGAGCTGGTTCATGACAGGGTCATTGATTTTTAGTACTACCCTTCCGCCGAGTAGACTGCCGACATCTTCACCAAGACCTTCATTGAGTAAAATTTCCATAGTTTACGTGATCGTCTTGGAGTGAAGGACACAATTGCCTAGCAACTATCTTTCTCTTCTTTTGATACATTGTATTTTGAGGGGGGAGTTTTCCCATGAGGTTTTCCTTATTTCCTCACTTTATTTCAATGTTCATTAGTTTCATTTTTCATGGGTACCTAACATGGCCTCTGTTGTCGGGACCCATTCATGATTTATACTCCCTAGTAGTGTTCAGGGGGGGTGTTGAAGATATTACACACACCTAGGATTTTCCTTTCATTTTATTTTCCTAAGTTTATTCGGCTATGTTGAGGGTCCCTTAGTCTGAGATATTCTCCCCTTGTTGAGGATATTCTCCCCTAGATAAGGGTGCCACATACCCTCCAGTCAATTCTCAGTTACCGTTCAGCTAGACTAGCTGAGTGAAGTCTTGCATGTCAACCTCAGCTTTATCGCCAAGTCTTGCATGCTAACCTCAGTATCATCACCAGTAAGGCGCATTCCACATGTGTGAGTGATATCCTCCTCCTTTTACTCTGGTTTGGCTAGTTAACTGACGACCGCATGACCAGTTAGATAGGAGTAAGGACTAGGTGGCAATTGACTGTAGTGACTGCTAGTGTGTGTCACATCTCTCTAGAACACTCCTAATGCAAATTATCTTGGGACTATGGCGAGTTATTTGTGTGATACAAAGTACAACACTTGTATTGTAACATTCTCTCATTGAGATAATATAAATTCTTTCATTCTTTCTTGCAATTTTTTGTCCTCTCTACACACCATTTGCAAGCTGTGTATGTTTCATTGTTAGCTAGATATTCTGTGCAAGTATCTCAAAAAATCTACAGGAATATGGTTTCTATTGTTTGTAATTCAAGCTTGTTAGAGCCTTGACATCTAAAAATGCACACTCACACTTAAGAAATGCATGCTTTTCTTTAAAACTGAAATTTCTGGCCTTGTGGAAAATGCACATTGGACTTCACAAAAATGCATGCCTAGGTATTAAAACACCTTCAATTTTGGTGATTCAAGTTGTTAAGGGTGCCTTATATAATTTTACACATGTCTACATATTTAGTTTTTAATTTGCAAACATAAAAGTGGTTGTTGTGTAAAAGAGGCAAAATCTACCTTGTAAATTGAGAGACCAAAACAATAGAAAGTGACCTAATGAAAATGCAGACCCATACTTCTATATAGCTCCAAATTTAACGATCTAAGTTTTGGGGTGAAGTTAATAACATACATGTATATATCATATGGAGTGCATTTTAAAATGACTAAGGACTTCTATGGCCTTGAACCAAGATTCAAGACTTTTTGTAAAATGGAGGGTAAAATCGTCTTATTGTAAAATGCACGCCTAAGACTCATATGACCTCCAAATTGAGTGGTTTAAATTATGGAGTTTGTATTTTATCATTTTACATCTATTCATACTTTAGTTGTGCATTTGAAAACCAAAAACTCTATGTCGTGCATAAAGGCTAAAAGTTGCCTTGTAATGCAAAAAAATGCATAAAGGGAAAAATGCATGAAAATAGGGCATGATGAAAATGCACTCCCTAGGAAGAAAAATACATGTATGGTGTTAGTAATTTACAAGTTACAAGTTACACGTCCGTGGATTTTTTGTAAACCCTAAGGAAAATATACTAGGGTGATTTTTCCTAAAATTTAGTCAAGGGTTGAAATATGCATGAATCTTTGGCAACTATGCAAACAAACTAACTAGAATGGAAAAATCAGTATTAACTTCATGCTTCCATGAGCTCAATGAGGTAGGAGCTTGTACAACCACATCACACATATGCTAGTTGTTAGCTGCATTTCCATTGCAAAGACCTGTAGAAATCATCAAAGAATAAAAGGTTATATGAATGAATAATAATTAAATAAATAAAATACATATCAACATGTACGAGACTCTAGAAAGACTAAATTGGAATACCTGAATGAGAAAAATACATGTTTTTCTTT
Organism: Picea engelmannii; assembly: GCA_009831015.1. Lineage (NCBI taxonomy): Eukaryota > Viridiplantae > Streptophyta > Pinopsida > Pinales > Pinaceae > Picea > Picea engelmannii. The sequence goes on along the minus strand of WSFP011442585.1, from coordinate 15,806 downwards.
TAAATTGTAAATTTTGCATTTGTGCAAAATGCACGCTAAGCTTCAAAAAATGCACACCTGGGTCTTAACAAACTTGCAATTTGAGTGATTCAAGTTTATGAGGTTATATTAGATAATTTTACATCTGTCTACATATTTATATTTTCATTTGCAAACATAAAAGTGGTTGTTGTGTAAAAGAGGCAAAATCCACCTTGTAAAATGAGAGACCAAAACAATAGAACGTGACCTAATGGAAATGCATGCCCATGCTTCTATGTAGCTCCAAATTTAGTGATATAAGATTTGGGGTGAAGTTAATAACATTATAAATCTATATTTTTCATTTGGAGTGCATTTTAAAATGACCAAGGACTTCAACTTTGAACCAAGATTCAAGACTTTTCGTAAAATGGAGGGTAAAACTATCTTACTGTAAAATGCACGCCTAAGACTGATATGGCCGCTAAATTGAGAGGTTCAAATTGTGGAGTTTGGATTTTATCATTTTAAATATATTCATACTTTAGATGTGCATTTTGAAATCTAAAACCCTCTACTGTGCATAAAGGCTAAAAGTTGCCTTGTAAATGCCAAAAAATGCATGAAAACATGGCATGATGAAAAATGCACGCCCTATGAAGAAAAATCCATGAATGGTGTTGGTAATTTACAAGTTTCAAGTTATAGGACTGTGGATTTGTTGTGAACCTTGAAGACTGTATACTAGGGTGATTACTGGAAAATAATTAAAAGTGGCATAGTACGATCCATGCATAGAAAGTAGCAAAACAAAATTTAAAGGTAAATCAAAGAAAGAATGTGTGTGCATATATGTGGTTTTGTACATACAAAACATATAACATTCATCCATAAGAATGTAGCAACAAATACTATATATGTGATAAAAAACCATTTAAAAAAATAGTGCTTACCCCATGTCATTGTATATCTTCCATAAAAAATCTGCATCTTTCTTTGTTCTCCTTCGCTGGTTCACACCTACCCAATGCAATAAGTTCCATGCTTTATTTTCTCAGAACCTTTTTAATTGTCTCCCTAGGGTCCATGGATTCAAAAAATTCGCCATCGTTTCCCACATTGTCAACATCAACTGTCGACAATTACATATATAAACAAAAAAACAAGTTAATTCAATTATAAAAACAATAATAGAGGTTGGTTGAAGTTATGGTGTCAAAATCCATCTTATACAATGTATCAACATCCATTTTCATTCATCTTCCTATGAACACCATTCATATGTGCATAAATTGTCTAAAGACTTACCTCTGCTGAAAAAGCTCATCTATACCATATTTTCATCAAAGAAAAAAATGTCATTCTTTATTCTGTAAATTCTTTGTATGTCATTATAATGATGAACCATGAAGCCAAAAAAGGACAAGTGATGATAAAATACCCAAAAACTGGATATTTGTTTTTAAAACTAGGTGATTGTTTGCATTTCCCTTATAGAACATAGTATAGGTATGTATAGAACAAAGTATATAATAGAGTACAAACATGTCTAGAACTAAGTATAGAACATAACACATTTGGCACAATTTTCTAACAAGGTATGAGCTTTGCTAGTTCCAAGCATTTTTCTTCAGGCTTTAAACCATTTTTCTAGAACTTGTATCAAGCTCCGTATATCTATCATATGACATAATATTTAGAAATAAAGTTTTGATTTTCCATAATAAATGAAAATCATATATTAACTTGCAGATAATAGTTTGACATTTCAAAACACCATCCATATCATGAAATTTAGTTATATCATACTTGCTTTTATTAAAATATCTTTATATGCTTCTAGCTGAATAAAATTTCCATTTTTATCACAACATGAAGGTAGTCCCATTTCAACTAATTCCTTGTATCTTTTCATGAAGGTTTAAGTACTTCTCTAAATTGAACTACATTTATTTTGAGGTTGTTGAACCAAATTCTTCTTTGTTAATACCTTTGTAGCATCCATAATTATAGAAATACGATCATTGACATCCAAATCCTTTAACTGATTCCAAGTCTTAGAGTTAAGGTTTTCAGGAAGAATGGCATTTTTGTAATAGACTCGGCATTGATATAGAATATAATGGACCCATTTTTAGATACCACGATCCTTTTGTCAGAAAGATAGTTCTTTGCACACCAGGAGACAAACTCGGGAAAATAATAGGTTTGGGGAATTATAAATTTACCCAAGTTCGACTCCCATATATGTAAATAATCACACAAATCCCTAAATATATCACATGCTAATTTTCTTAACTCATAAGGATCAAACTGTGACATAATGGTTTCAAAAATTTCATAATCACGATCGATTAGGACTTTTTCATCAAAGGATGATGGTTGATCAGACTAACTATTTTTCTCGATCTATCGTTATTTTAAACAATAAGAACGAATTTGAAATAAGGAAATGAGAACACTACTTGAACTTATTTGTCGAAGGATAATTTGACTGTTTTTATTGGAGTCTACCGTACTTGTAACACTGTTTACAGTGTGCATTTACCTTACAGTTTTATTGTTTTTTTTTTCTTTTCTAAATCCTTTGAATTACATCGATGCAATGCCTTTTTTATTTGGCTTACATTACCATGCCACTTGTCATCCATTCGTGCATTTCGGGGGTGAGCTAAAGTGGTTTAATAATACCACCTCTGCGTAATGAAATGAATAAGGTTATGACATGTTATCATTTGTTAATACAATGGTTTATAATTTAGGCCTTTGACCCCTTTTTATCTAACATTTAGTTTCACCGGCCAAAATAAATTGAGATCGTCGATCTTGGATCTATATTTTTGGTCTGATCATGTCTGTTGAATTTTCATTTCAAACCCTGTTTGTTCTTTGTTTCGTGTACAAAAATATGGCAAAAATATGTAGTGTATAGGGTATCGAACCTAAAGTAAGGAGTAAATGACAAGGCAAACTGGAAGTGAATGGAATTCAAACAGATTCATTGTGGGGTCGATCTCTACATGATTTACATTCTCTATCTACATCAACAACGAGGCTACATACCAAAAAAATTATGGGGTTGATCCCTCCTTGGATGCATAGGTGGGGTCAGTCTCTCCTTGTATGGGTTTTCTCCTCTACGCACTCTCCTTACTGGCAAGTGGGATCAATATAATGCAAATGTTAGTGGGTTGCTTCTCTGTGCACTCTTCGTACTCACAAAGGGGGGTCAATCCAATGAAAATATCGGTGGGTTGATCCTCTGCGCACTCTCCTTACTGGCAGGCGGGGTATATCAATGCAATGGTCAACAAGTTTGGACTGGGTTTATTTGGTCGAGGGTTTGGCACCATAATGTGTTTTTTATGTTTGAATTTTGTTTTTTTATTTTTGTTTTATTTTTTGTTTATTTTTATTTTTTATTTGTTTGTAATACAATTTATTTTTAAATTCATAAATAATATGTGTTATATAGTTATATATAACCCCCTAATCCTCTTATCCACTAATTCCCCTAACCCCTAAACCCCCTAACCTCTCAATCCCTAACTCCTAACGCCTCACCCTAAACCATGTCCATCAAAAAAATAATTTTTGTTTTAAACCTTGTAATGGAATCCATATGACACTTGCATCTCAAATATTCCATTTAGGGACTAGGTAGTGGTTTTGGAGCATGAACATGGTTATAAAGTTACCAAGGTTACTAGGTGGAGTGTTAAAAATTCATGGTAAATTATCAATGTTTATTGATAGTTAAAATCAATTAGCACATGCTCAAAATGGGTTAGGAGGTTATAGGTTGGTGGGTTATGAGAGAAATCAAGGTCAATGACTTCTAACCAACCAATGATACATATAAGAATATGGTATTGTTAGGAAATTGTATTTCCACGCTAAACGTAGTAGAAGAGAAGAAGGCAAATGTAAGCTAGAAAACAAATGACAAAGAAAACACACAGTAAACAAAGATTTTACCTTGGAAACCCAAATGGGAAAACCAACATTCCTTGAGTGTCTTGCTCCTTGTTGTCTTATTTGTTCAGAATAAAAGGTTACATGCCTAACCTTGGTCTACACCTAAGACATGATTTACATCACACCCTCTTGCTTTATGCAAGAGCAACCATGTAGCCAATTTGACTTACATCTGCATGACCAATAACATACTGCTAAAGATTAACACAAATATCATCCTAACATCTTCTTAATACGAATACAACATACCTTATTTATAAGCTTTACAGTAGGCAAATCCACGTCGACCTCTTGTCGATTGACCTCTTTGACTTATTGTCGATTACTTTGACTTTGAATTTTCTTGGTCAAACACTTCAACCTTCGAATTTCACACCCAGTCGATCCACCTCGACTAGACTTTCACTACAAATAATATAACAACCCAACATTCTTCCAATTGTTGTCTTCTTTGTTGAACCGAGAGTTTCCTAAACTTTTGTTCACAGACCTAGGGAAACAATGCCCATTGCTTCTCTACACTAAGAGAAATTCAAAACACCCACATACTTGGTCAAGGAGTCTGCTATGTTTTCCAACGTGTCTAATTTCTCCAGCAATACCTTGTTGCTTTCCACCACGTCTCTCACAAAATGGCATTGTACATCAATATGCTTAGTTTTGGAATGATAATCTAGGTTCTTTGCCAAAAATATTACACTTTTACTATCACAATTTATCTTCATAGATGTCTGTTCAAACTTGATCCTTGAGCATAGCCTTTTCAACCATACTGCTTCTTTGCTTCCATGAGTGGTTGCCATGTACTCAAATTCTATTGTTGAAAAGGCTACAACCGTCTGTCACTTGCTCATCCAACTAATTGCTCCATTGAACATCTTGAAAACATATCCATTGGTTGACCTTCATTGATCAAGATCTCTAGCCTAATCGGTGTCGACAAAGCTATGTACATCAAATTCATTTCCACCTCTAGATTTCCTTGGTAGCATATAACATACTATTTTGTGGCACACAAATAGTTGAATACTCTTTTGCCAACTGTCCAATGCTCCTTTCTAGGTGTCGACATGTATCTGATTAACACTCCCACTGCATGGGCAATGTCTGGTCGAGTGTAGACCATCACATACATTAGAGTACCAACAACACTTGCATAGGAAACACATGCCATGCCATCTATTTCTTCATGTGTCTTTGGACACTACTCAACAATGAGCCTTGCTCCCATAGGAATTGTCACCTTTATAGGTTTGCAATCTTGGATGTTGAAATGTTTCAAAATGGTTTCAATATACTTCTTTTGATTCAACCAGATATTTCTAGTTGCTCGATCTCTCTTAATCTCCATTCCCAGAATGAAGTTCATTGCATCGAGATCCTTCTTGTCGAAATTGGAGGATAGCTACTTCTTTACCTCTTTTATTGTGTCCATGTTGTTTCCAATCAACAATATGTCATCGACATACAAAGATACATATATGAAACACCCACCTTCTTCCTTATACTATATTTAGTGATCAACTTTGCTTCTCACAAATCCCAAACGAAGGATGTATGTGTTGAACTTTTGGTACCACATCCTTGGTGATTGTTTTACATCGTAAAGGGATCTTTTCAACTTGCACACCAAATATTTCTTGCCCTTTACTGCAAATTCTTCAGGTTGTTTCATGTAGATTTCTTCTTCCAGATCCACATGTAGGAACATTGCCTTCACATCCATCTGTTCTATTTTTAGATCAAATGTTGCAGCCATAGACATTAGTACTCTAATAGAAGTTAATTTTGCAATAGGGGAAAAAATCTCATTGAAGTCGATTCCTTCGACTTGGGAATATCCTTTCGCTACCAGTCGAGCTTTGAATTTTTCGACTTGAGCTACAACATTCATCTTTTTCTTGAATACCCACTTGCTACCGATGTGCTTTCTTCCACTAGAAAATTTAACTAAATCCCATGTCTCATTATTATGCAAGGATTCCATCTCCTCAATCATGGAATCCTTATAGAGTTTACCCTATGTCGATTTGACTGCCTTGTTGACCGACTTGGTCTCCTTGTCAGTGGAATTTAACAAAAATGTGGAATGGAAGTCAGGAGGTCTATACCTTTCGACTAGTTTTCTTACTTGTTCAGATCTATTTACAACCAGAGTTGGTTATTCCACCTCTTCATTTGATTTAGTCGACTAATCTGAATCATCTTTTTCTTCGTTCCTTAGTTCAAAATTCACCTTCTTTGGATTGTTCCCTGTTTGAACCACTTCAGACTCAGACTTCCTTCTGACTTCTCTGAATACCACATCTCAAATGTATACTATTCTCCTTGATTCATGATCCCATAGTTTGTATCCTTTCATTCCTTCTTTGTATCCAATGAAAATACACTTGACTTCCTTCTTGTCTAGCTTTCTCCTCTTTTCCTTGGGAACATGGACAAATGCATCATATCCAAATACTTTAAGATATGAAAGAGAAGGCTTCTTACCGAACCATACCTCATGTTGAGTCATGCTGACTAGTGTTGACGAAGGAGACATATTCACCGGATATTCTGCAGTGTTGACTTCCTCTGCTCAGAATTCTCGTGCGAGCCTAGCACCATTGAGCATGCTCCTTGCCTTGTCCGTAAAAATTCTATTCATTCTTCCAACAAATCCATTTTACTATGGGGTATATGGTGAGGTATTTTGGTGTGCTATCCCACACTGCTTGCAGAACTTCTCAAAATCCTTTCCACAAAATTCACCACCATTATCAATTCTCAACACCTTAATCTTGTTATCTATTTGGTTTTCTACAAGAGATTTAAACTCTTTGAATTTCTCGAAAACTTGTGATTTATTCCTCAAAAAATATATCCATTTATTCTTGGAAAAATAATCTATGAAGGAGACGTAATGCAAGGATCCACCAAGTGAAGGCACTATTACATGGCCAAAAACATCAGTATGAACCAATTCTAGAATCCCCTTTTCCCTTGTCACTCTAGATGGGAACTTGACCTAATTTTGTTTTCCATATATGCAATGTTCACAAAAATCAACTTTTAAATTACAACCAAGAAAACCTTCGACCATAACTTTGTTATGCATAACTCAAAGTCCTTTTTCTCCAATGTATCCCATTCTCTCATGCCATAACATGGTCAAGTCGACTTGACGAAGACTTGTCGAGTTGGTTTGAATTGACTCAACCTGAGATGAGTCGAGTCAAGTCAAAGACGAGTTGAATTCGAGAACAACAATGTTTTTACATCTAGTCGAGTTGACATTCCCTAATAAATTGTATAGAGTTTCAATCCAAACTCCTTTCATTAAAACCATCACACCTTTGACCATTTTGCACGTATCCTTCTAAAATAGAGTGTGCACTCCTGCATCACTTATCTTCCTGACATATATCAGGTTTCTTTCCAAACCTAGAATATGTAGCACATCTATAAGGGTTCTACTCCTTCCATCCTGCAGTATCAGTCAGACTCTTCCTCGTCCAACAATTTTGGTTTTCAAGTCATCCCCCAAGAAAATATCTCCCCGTTCATATTTGCATAATCGTTCTCTATGTGGTGTCATATGAAAGGACACTCCTGAGTCAATCAACCAAACATCTTGATCCAACTGTGTACTAGTCAATGTCAGATACACATAACCTCCTTTATCTAGAGTAATCTTTCTCTCAATCGACTACTTCTCATTAGATCTTGTACTAACTTCCATTGCCTTTGACTTGCAGTCCCTTTTATAATGCCCAACTTTACCACATTTCTAACAACTTCTCGTCAAATGAACTAGGGATTTAGATCTACCCTTCGAATTAAAATTTCTACCGGATAATTTTCCCTTATCTATGTCAATCGGTCGACCTCTCACCACTAAAGCATCTTTGGTCAACCCTTCCATGTTGTTCTTTCTCATTTATTCTGAAAGTAGAGATGCAACTATGTCTTCTAGCGCTAATGTGGTTGAATTTCTCCTTATAGACACGACTAAGCTATCCTAGGAGTTTGGAAAATAACACAATAGGCTATTACATTTCTCCTCCTCAGTGATGTTAATATCTCCATAAAATAACTAGTTGATTACAATATTAAAAGCATTCAAATGCTTAGTTACTGAACTGCTATCACTCATCCTCAAAAGATACAATTTTTTTCTAAGGGACAAATTATTTACCAGGGATTTTGACTAGTACAAGCTCCCTAACTTGTCCCACAATTTCTTGGTCGAATATTCACCTGAGAAATTTAGCAACATCGAATCTGCAAGACAAAGTCAAATTGTACTCCTTGATTTTCTTTTGAGTTTCTCCCATTCTTCCCTTGAAATTCTTGTCAGAATGGTACATGAACAAACTTTTTCCCATTTTTCTTGATCTACAAGGATATATTCAATTTTAAGCTTCCAAAGCTCAAAATTATGGCCATTGAATTTTTTGATCTCTATTCTTGAGCTACTCGCCATTCTTTAAGCACAACTTTAAAGACCTTTGACTTACGACTCTTACTAGACCTAATGTTTAGCTCAGATCCAAGATTATCAAACCAAGCTTCGATACCACATGTTAGGAACTTATATTTCCATGCTAAACCTAGTAGGAGAGAAGAAGACATATTTAAGCTAGAAAACAAATGACAAAGCAAACACATAGTACACAAAGATTTTACCCTGGAAACCTAAACGGGAAAACCAACATTCCTTTAGCGTCTTGCTCCTTGTTGTGTTATTCATTCATAATAAAAGGTTACATGCCTAACCTTGGTCTACACCTAAGACACAATCGACATCATATCCTCTTGCTTTATGCAAGAACATCCCTGTAGCCAATTTGACTTACATCTGCATGACCAATAACCTACTGCTAAAGATTAGCATGAAAATCATTCCAAAACCATCTTAATATGAATACAACACGCCTTATTTATAGGATTTATAGTAGGAAAAACCCTAAATAAAGGCACCCAAAAATAGTTATAGATCCACGCAAATCATTGGCTACAAATACCACGAATCTTGGGATTATGTTACAGTCGACTACCAAGTTGGATTACCAGTCAAATACCAATCGACCTACATTCGGTCTTCAGCTGGTTGCCACATGACCTCCTGCTGACCTCTTGTTGGTTGACCTCTTCGACTTGCTATTGATTACTTTGACTTCAACTTTGCTCAGTCCAACACTTAGAGCTTCCAATTTCACACCCAATCAATCCACCTCGACTAGAATTTCATTGCAAAGAATATAACAACCCAACACATAATTAACCATATAAGAAAACACTTTAAAGAGAATAAATCATAGAAAATACATAATCACATACCTCGACCTACATTTCAACAATTCAATATCATTTATCTTCTTCTTTGTCCAACGACAAATCTGTACCATCCAGTTCAGAATCTAGTTCGGAATCAACGTTGAAAGGATTGATAGAAACATCATCATCAGTGCCATTTTTGATAATTTCATCGTCGATATGATCATCGAGAACATTACCATCTACATCTAGCTCAAATTATTCATCTTTTTCATCTAGCACATCGACTTTCTCCTCTGCATCATCTTCTTCTTCAATATCATCTTCTTCTGCTACATTATACTTTATAGGCCTTCCTCTTGGATCATATATGAAAACATATAACCATCCGCTTTACCTAGAACATCTGAGTAAAATACCTACTCATATTGGCTTGGAGGAACATAAATCTCACTACTCGGCTCAATTGTCCTTGTATTAAACATGGTAAATCCATTAGCATGCTCCATAATAGTTCTTTTAGAATCACATTCATTCATCTGTAACATGTACCATTGGACCTTGAATATGACTAATTTAAAGGATTTAAAGTCACATTCAGGTATATCATTCAAATACCCATAGTATCTATTTTTGGATACCTCTGGATTCCTATCACTTCTAGAGGAAAAATTAGTGACCTGGAAAACTATAGTTATGCCACAATCAAAGGTTTTCTTCTTGTCATCCAAATTTTGGATGTGAAATTTACAACCATTGCACCACATAGCATTGTGGTGTTTCAACTGCAATATGCCCAACATGTAAAAAATGTATTGTCAATTAATTAACATATTTAGACTTGGTAAATATTTTAAGAAAATAACATACCAAATACATTAATATAAGTAAAAACATTGTGGGTGAATATGCTTGCTTGTTTTGTTGAATTTTCAATTTCCAGATGTGATGATTATTTCCTTATGATTTCAAAATAGAATATTATGCCACTGTTATCATAGAATAATTACACACTAAAAATCTCAACCAAAATAAAATTGCACTGGAAACAACAAAATCATAGAAAGATAGCCATGCACAGTAGACACAATATTTATCCTGGGAACCCAACCTTGGGGGAAAAACCAACAACTTTTCTTTAGAAGAAATGAATCCAAGCACATCACCATCAATGAGAAGAAAACCTAGCACAACTTTTCCCTTGCATGAGGAAGAACCCTCAAAGATAGCACACCCCAAAAGATCTCCAAAAATTACTCGTAATTTTTGCTACTTTACAACTGGAAACTGGCTAGCAAACTACAACTGGGACTTGTGCACTTGATGAGAAGAGTTGTTTTATGTCTCAAATGAAATGATAAATCCTTTATTTATACAATTTGAGTCACCCTTAATTTACTAGTGGGGATGACTTGTTCTTTTTGTCTTCAATATCTTCTTTAATGCTTTTCGAGGTTTCATTAATGGTTTGTCTTGTCTGCTTGGCATTTATTCTTCACTAGAAAAGTTGTTCATAAGCCTTGTTGATGTATCATATCCTAACATGCACGTCTAAATAATATAGGACTCTAATGTTTAGTAGATACACCGAGAATCCCTTCATCATAAGAGGTCTCTTGAGCCTACATCTTCAACATTAGACTAGACTTGTAAACAAGTCAAATCTGCCCTATAAAAAATAAATCACTCCATCCTGGAGCAGGAAATGTGAGAGCATCTCGAGTATTTTTCACTCCTCATCAAATAAACACGGCTAATAGGAGAAAGAATGCCCCTGGGCCATTTACCACTAGCCAAATCAACATGGCCCCATGAATGAATGTATCATTCTCCCTTGGTCAAATAAGCATGACCAATCCGAGAGAATGTTTTTCCGATGCTACTAACTAGAGAAACATCAACATGTTTATCATTTAAACCATATGCTAAATCAATTTCCCTTTGTGTAAGATTAGTATCCTGATTACAATGAGCCTCTTTAACCAATGTAGCCACCCCTTCCTATGATAACCTACCATAACATTGTATACATCGTTCTATCCATACCTTCATTCAATCAAGATTGTTTGTGATGTATAAATGTAGTGCATCCCACTCTCAACCAACTATATGAAAAAATAACAATTCATCAATAATTATGTACCATGGAAAATCTTAATAATTGATGGAAGAATAAAAATTAAATAGGTACTATATATATCAAAATGAATAAACAAAAGTATGGTAGATCTCTACAATCTAATTACCTTTCACTTTCCTCATTCTACATTTCCCCAACATGACCTCCCCTTCAAATTTGTTGATGGTCTTTCCATCCCAAATGAGAGGCACATTCATATATGTTACTAATTTAGGTAGATAATGACTAATATACACCAAGGATTGATATACCATATAGCCCTCCACCATAGAACACTCAAAACGTGCATGTAACAAATATTAAAAGGATAGAAAGTTCTATGAATACAATCAATACAAAAACATATAATGAGTACTAACTTACCAAGGGACGATATTCATACCCCCCTTCAATGTGTCCAAACTTCCTATAATGCGTTTTAGTTGTTGTTATTAAAATTCTTCTTCTATTGAAGCCCCTCCATTGATTGCAAGAGCAATAACATTTCCTATCACCCTCTACTTCCAATGTCGCAAATAAACTTTGAAGCGTCCTATCATTTTCCTCTGCAGTAATATTATATGGAATTGTAATTAAATGTTACAACAAAATCCAGTGAAGCAATATAAGTACACTATACGAATATATTCAATCAATTTTGCACATGTAAATGTATTTCTATAGGCCAAAAAACATAATACACATAATAGAGAGGAAGAGGAGCTATGACCCCATGTGAGAGGCATTAGAGGAAAGGGTAAAATTTTTATGGTTCACATTGCGTAAAACAGTTGGAGAACATCCTTCCAACATTTATAACATTTTTGTTAAATGGTTGGCATGCATCCTCCAACCTTTCTCACTGTGTCAAAATCCAATATTGTTGAAATTAAGGAAAGGGAAAAAACTTGAGATATCACCCTAGTATACAATTTTTACGGTTTATAACATATTCACGGTCCTATAACTTGTAACATGTAAATTACCAACATCATGCATGGATTTTTCTTGGTAGGGCGTGCATTTTTCATCATGCCCTATTTTCATGCTTTTTTATGCATTTTTCCCTTTATGCATTTTTTTGCATTTACAAGGCAATTTTTAGCCTCTATGCACAAAAGAAGGTTTTTCGTTTGAAAATGAACAAATAAATGTATTATAAGATGTAAAATGATAAAATACAATCTCCACAATTTGAATCACTCAATGTGGAGGTCATATGAGTCCTGAGTGTGCATTTTACAGAAAGACAATTTTACCCTCCATTTTATAGAAAGTCTTCAATCTTCGTTCAAGGTAAAAGTCCTATTTCATTTGAAAATGCACTTAGGGTGATATAGATAGATTTATAATGTTATTATATTAACCCAAAATCTCTTAAAAACAAATTTGGAGCAATATAGAAGCATGGGTGTGCATTTCCATTAGGTCACTTTCTACTCTTTTGGTCTTTCAATTTACAAGGTAGATTTTGCTTGTTTTACACAACAACCAAATTTATGTTTGAAAATGAAAATAGTAATATGTACACATGCATAAATTATCTAAGGCACCCTCAACAAATTGAATCACTCAAATTTGAGGTGTTTTAAGACCCGGGGGTGTATTTTGTGAAGCATGGCATGCATTTTGCGTAAGGGAAAAAATTGAAGTTAAAAAAAAAAAAAAGTATTTGTTATGTGTGAGTGTGCATTTTCAGATGTGGAAGCTATAACAAGCTTGAATTAGGGTTTTTTGCAACAACAAAAATCCAAATCTTTCCATTATTTTCCAAATGGTTAGCATGATAAATCAGTAATGGAAACAATGAGGATTGGATGGGTGGGAAATTGAAACATACCCATCCTACAATGAGGCATATAATATTTTATACCTTGGGCTTGCATTTTAGAGGACATAGTGGGCATTTTCAGACAAAAAACCTTCTGATGTGCATAAAGGGTAAAAACTGCCTTCTAAAACAAAGAGGTCAAATTGTTAAAACTGACCCTGTTGAAATGCATGCCAGACTAAGGGAAATGCACGACCCATGGTGAAATTGGTATGATTATATCAGGGACATATAGGCTTATGAAACATCCAATCCTTCAGATAAATTATGCACGCCCCATGGTGAAAAATGCACATGCCAAAAAGGAAAAATGCATAAAAAAGGGCAGAGGAAAAATGCACACCCTAGGAAGAAAAATGAATGTCTTGTGTTGGTAATTGTATGTTGAGCTTATGAAATTACATGAAAACAGGGTATTGAGGAAAATGCACGCCCTGAAGGGAAAAATGCATGCCTCAAGTTGAAATTACATGCCGAGGGCATGTGATTGCATGTTTACATAGTAATGAGGAATATGCACACCTTGTTAATAACAAATGCACACCTGCACTATAAAAATGCACACCCTTGACATGTTATGCAACTCTATGGTGGCCTAAACCCTAAATGGTTCTTCATTAGCCCACATGAATGGTTTTCATAGGAAGATGAATGAAAATGGATGTTGATCCATTGTGTATGATTGATGCTACTATGTCATATCTTATAACAACCCCGAACTCATGTTTGACAAGATGTTTGGAAACATACATATGTAGTTAACCTTGTTGGGGTACATGCTCAACTACATACGTTTTAGGAGGATTGTTATTTATAACATGTCTATTTTTAGCTGGTGGCTGGCTATATGTAATACCATGAGAAAATGCCATGGGTTTCCAAAAACATGGGCTTATAAACCACCATTAGGAAAATTCCTAGTTTTTAGCCACCATTAGGAAAATTCCTATTTTTTTAGCCGCCATTAGGAAAAAATTTTATTTTTTAGGGGATGAGTGCTTCATTCCTTGATTTTAGGAGATAATTCCTATTTCATGGCTAGATATCACACTTGAATGAGAATATTATTCTCCTAAGGAAGTGCGCATTATCCATCTTATTCTTGGAGTTAACCTATTTCCTATTTTTAGCGACTTTCCATATTTATGAAATTCTCTCTCAATTAGGACTTTAGTTCCATTGTAGGATTCTAGTCTTATTCTAGGAGAGTTTTTCTATCATGGAATGCATGTTGACTTCATGTAGAGTTCTCACTGAGTTCACAGCTATACTTTTGACCTTTTCTTATTATGAGCAACTTTTGACTTTAGTTAACTATTACTAGTGAGAGTGGTTACTTTTGTTACTTGAGCATGCACATGGAAACCCTAACCTAGTGGGCATTACTCCTCTTGTGGAGAGTCCTATATTTTGTACTCATGATCAAGGATTAATACAAGGTGATTTAAGTTGGTTTCTTAGTCTCTTATGTGTGAAGATTGATTCTATTTTTCTCTCTCCTCTCTTTCTTTTGCAATTAACTAGTGTAGTATTTCCTACTCACATTTAGATCTTGGATTGTGGTTTAATCCTACAAACCTTGTATGTTGAGTTTTTGCACGAGTCCCGAAATCTTAGAAACTCAAATTACTTGTAAGTCTACCACACCTATGATTGATTTCAAATGCATGCAAGATATCTTGCTTACCATTTAATTTGAGATTGAGTGTTGTGTGTCTGTATTATAATCGACAACATTTGTAATTTTTCTTTCAAAATTACCCTAACACATTCTCACAATCATTTTTTTATTTTCCAAGTTACAACGCCTAGGGAAAATCCTTGAGTACTTCCCCTCATTTAGAGGATGGAAAGTTTTCATTAATTCAAAAAAATCCCAAGTCCATTATTAAAAAATGCTACAAATCTACTTGAGTGTGCTTATAAAAATGCACAACAAGTTTTGTAAATGTGTTATTTTTAATAAATTATATCTTATCTATAAAGATTAATTTATTTTTCTTAATAAAAGTGCTTTATAGAAAAATATACCAATATAACCCTAAATCATTTAAAAAAGCGTCAATTGACTGCTAAGGGTTTCCTCAATGTGAGCATGCATTCCTTGACTTCCATTCCTCAACGTCCATTCCTCGGCTTCCATTCCAGGTTACACGTTCTCTCACTTTACTCATAAATATGATTTCATATCTCTTCTAACACATGCTAATGAAGAGTCTAGGTTGTGGCATGCGAGGTTTGGGCATTTGAATTTTAAATATTTAGATCAGCTTAGTAAAGGTGGAATAGTAGATGGATTACCCCACATTCAATACACAGATGGAGTTTGCCAGGGCTGAATACTAGGCAAACATTCTGAGGAGAAGTTCAACATAGGTAAAGCATGGAGGGCATCATCACTTCTAGAGTTGGTTCACAGTGAAATTACAAGTCCTTTCCCATTCCAATCGATCAATAAAGCTAAGTATGTTCTTACTTTCATTGATAATTTTTCAAGATATACATGGGTCTACTTTTCAAATTAAAATTTGAGGTCTTTGAGTTTCTTAAAGATTCAAGCATCTAGTTGAGAGCCGAACATGGAAGAGGATTAAGAAGCTTCATACAGACAATGGAGGAGAGTATGTGAATAAGGATGTTGAGCATATTTGTTTAGAA
>ML869504.1:16480-30017 GCA_009831015.1 Picea engelmannii | reverse complement strand
TAACATTGAGTAAAGGAAACACTTGCAAGGGCACCTCAAAAGAGCACTTAACCATCAAATATTGAGCTGAAAGTTTGGTGACTGTTTTCTGTCCTTAAACAGCAGCAAAAGACAGCCACAGAGTTGAAACTTAGAGCCATACTAAGGTCAAAGACAGACCTTAGGTGGCAGCCTCATAGGACCTCAGAAAATCTACTATATGCTTGTAACCAACCACATGGATCTACTTCAATATGCAGAAAATTAATTGAGGGCCCTTCCAAAGATGCTCCTCACAACATATGTACAAAATCAGCCAAGCAATAACATAAAACCATGAACAATTAAGGGACAGCCACACATGAAACAATAGATGAAGTACAAAGTAGGACATCCTTCTTATTGAATGAACAACCAACAATACATTATTTCTTCAAATTTGATTCACCACAAGATCAAGAGGACCAAATTGTGTCTCACTCAACCTTCCTCCTTAGCTAAGACAGCCCACAAAAGAGAGTGAAAACAGTCTCAACAAGAAAGTTACAGTGGCAATATTCCTCACATGAACAATGATTACAGCAAGACAAAAGGAAGGGTTTCACCTTAACCTGAATGCCTTTTTTTCTGTCAAACTTGCCTTTCTTCAAAGATTACACCAGCAGATTTTTACAAGTAATCTCCAGCTATCAAATCAACCCCAAAAAGATAGAAAAAAGATGGAAACCTCACATTGGACTTGTGCTTCTTCTAGTCCTCCCGAAGATAGAAAAAAGATGGAAACCTCACATCGGACTTGTCCTTCTTCCAGTCCTTCCAAAGATATTCAACTAAGCTTGTAGGTGAGCAAATTAATCCTCTTCTCTATTTATATCTTTCAAATTGAACCATAAAATAATATTTCCTTTAGAAGGCTCTAGAATCCTCCTTGGAGTGGAACGCTCCCTTTTTCCTTTTAAGTGAATATATAATAGGTCCACAATGCCACTTGTCACCTCCATAAGCAAAGCATCCTTCTTTTGAGGGTTTGGTTTGTTCATGTCAATGATGACTCTTGGCATCTTCTCATGCAAAGAGCTTGCCTCCTAACATGTAGAAAAGACCTCAAACAATGTGTCCTTACCCCCAAATACCTCAAAAGGTAAAATACTTATCCAAAAATGTGAAAATGGATTAAATAATGTGTCCTTACCCCCAAAAGTTCTCCTCAAAGGGGAAACATGCCTCCAAATATGTGGAATACGCCTCGAATGATGTATAATACCCCACAAAGACAATTTAACATGCTTTAAAAGCCTTGTTGTACAATATGTCACAATTAAAGGGGGCAGATTCATGATCAAGCAACCAAAATGTTCTTTTGACCCCTGGAGTGGAATGCTCCTCATCAAGTGAGCTTTCTTTGACCATATAAATACCTTTAGCCCCACATGGCACCCCACATGGTACCATTTCAAGCAAGGATTTACTCCTTTAGCTTCTCTCGTTAACATTTGTCGCACCCCATGCCTCCTCTAAGGTAGGGTGTTTCCTCCTCTGGCCTTTTTCCTTGCCATATGTCATGCTCTGGAGCCTTCTGAGCTAGGGAGTTCATCTTCTAGGGTTTGCTGGTTGCTCATACCATCTATCCATGTGAATCTCGGGCCATGGTTTCATCCTTTGAACAAGGCATTCTATCAATGATGCAACAAAGGCCAAATGGTAATACAGGCCATGTAACCATGCCCCCAAATATGTGTCCTAGTGCACCCAAATGGACCTCACGGTGAGACATGTCTCCATTAAGCCAACCATACTTCTCTGCACTTTTGTTGTTGCCTTTGGATGATGAATGTTGCTTGGGTAAGATGGAATAAGGTGCATATCCACAATTCCTGCAACCTGTAAGTGCCACTGAACTCCAAAGTACTTCTGCTGTGCCGGTGAGAGAAGAAAGTCCATGAAAGTGCAGATTAAGACATGCATTTTCAGGCGGTGACATTACCATTATATCTAATATTAATTTTGATGATGAGCATGGCTAACTCCCTCCTATTTGTGTGGCAATTGCATCTTTTACACCTATGCTTATCACATTTCATGTTTGGCTGCTCTTGTACTTTTTCTTCATTTCATTTCATCTTATTCTTGGGGAGGGGCTTGCACCCCTTGGTTTTTGGTTGTAATCACTAATCCCTTTGACTTATTTTGTTCTTTAGTGGACATTAATATAGATAAATTTCAATTTCATTTTTTTCTTCTGTTCTTTGCATATATTCTTCTTGCTGATCTCCACTCTTGTGATCCCTCTTCTCCTTTCCTGTGACTACCTCTGGCAAAATCTCTGTACTGGAATATGGAAATATACATTTCTTCCAGGGTTTGAAACTATGGGCATTAAATTTTTGAGTAGGGTTCAACATTATGTTTGATAGACTTGTCATTTTCTTCTAATAATTTTTTTTATTCCAAGCGCCAATCACTAAAATACTGAAAACTACCAATAAATTTCAAACAACACAATTACCTCCACACACTGCTGCATTCACATGCTGCCTGCTCACCCACTATCTGCCATGCCAGCCATTGTTACCATCCCAACTCAGCACCAAACCAGCACCGCTGCTCTCATGCAAACCCTCTGGCCTACTGCAGAAATTTCTTTTCACTCCAAGCACCCATGACAACCAAAAAGCTGCTCAGAAATGCTTAAAATTGCTGCAGAAATCTAAATGGGTACCTACATCCCTGCCTTGGGATGCATGCTTTTGGCTGTACACATCAGATCTGTGCACTTTTCTTTGAGTAAAATATCTCCTAGAAAATAAGGCTTTGCCAATCTACCTCAAAAATGTGCCTTTTCTGCATTTTCAACTTGAAAAATCATGCTGTTATGGTCAACGGCCGGGGAAAATGTGCTGCTACCGTCTGGAAATATATGCCCTTGAATATCGTGCCCTCTCTGCCTTGAATTTCGTTCTGTTTTTCCTGGAGCATCTAAAAAATTGTGCCTGCTATTTTCTGTGAAATTTGTGTGCATGCCTCGATCTATGTGCCTGACAGGCACACGCACCTTGGGATGTGCATTGCCAGAGTTCCATTTTGAAATTCTTGTCTGGATTTCATTTTCTTTCCTGTCCTCGATTTTTTTTTTAATGTTTCCTAGGTTTTGAATTAGCTTCTTGGAGCACATAAAAAATCACACTTGCAGTTTTCTACAAATATTTCTGTATGCATGCCTTCATCTGCGTTTCTGCCAGATAGATTGCACCCCAGGAAGCACACCACCAGAATTCTGTTTAAAATTCATGTCCAACTTTTTTATCCTGTCCTTTATTTTATTTTTTAATGTTTTCTGTGTTTTGACTTGGGCCAAATTTAATTTATTAACAACTCCATAACTCTGATACCATATCAGAGTTACATAAATACACAATTCCAGATTCACATTAATACAAATATGAGAGAGAAAGATTCAATATGATTCATCATTCAAAAAGTATGAGAAACATTAGATAGCAGTGTCTCAATGACGGAGATGTAAGTTACATAACCCCTCCAACATTTAGTCATTAACATGTCACTTAATTATTGTTGAGTCATAATAACTTAACTTTACAACATCACTACATCATGATTTAATTACATCCTAAAGTACTGTAACTTGTATTCTTAATTTAAGCTATGTTACAAGGTGTGACGGTATGACCATTATAAATTATCTATTAACAATGAGCATGTGCAATGCTGCTACACGAGTTTTGTGCCAGGGAACCCACAATCTGGAAGCCACAATTTACAGAACGTCACATCATTCCTCTGTTCTTTTTGCAATGCAAGTGTCTGCTGTTCTGCTCTGTGTAATCTCTTTTCCTGGGCTGCTTTTCTGCAAAAATCAAATTACTGTTGGATTGTATTATTAATTTATCTGCTGCTGTTTTTATATCTGTGGGGCTGTGTTAGTTTCTCCTGGTTCCCCAACATGTCTACCTATTCATCAGAATCTGCTATCGATCCCTGTCTGTATAAAAATCAAATTTTCTCTGCCTGTGTCATTTCTCTTTTGTCCTGTCTCTGAAAAACGTTTGGTTTTTCTGTTCGCAGGTGTTGTCTGGAACTCTCTCTACCGGAACCTTTTTTGGTCGATTTACGTTCTTTTTCTTCGTTTTTCTTCTTGCAATATCGGTCTTCTGCCCATGCATTCAAGTCATCTGCTCTCACATTTGATGTTTGTTCCCTTGACAGCTTTGACCAAATTCGTTATCCTTTCATTTTTATCTACTTTAATGTTTATTTTCAATTTCTAAAGCTTTGATTTAGGAACTTTATTTGCATTTTTTGTTCTCCCTTTTATAAATAAACATACATTCTTAGTTGCCTTTCATATTCTCGATACTTCGTGAGACACTTGGTCTCCAACTTGGGGTTTCAGTCTCCTTCCTGGTCTTCGATTCTGATCCAATGTGGTCTTTGATATCACAGGCACTGAACCTCTATTTTCTTAGATACCATGTTGAGCAAAGAGATTAAAGCAGAAGAGACACTTGTGCATGATGCGATGTGATAATTATATTATGGAAGGTACATTGCTCTGGATAACATATTGACATAAATCCCATAAGTACAGAAGTATGTCTTAATCTGTAATTGACTCAACTAAATCACATGTCCCTCATTACTAGAAGTCACATTAACTTTGTAACTAGCCTGACACTAGTTTATTTACAAGCTTAAGTTAACATTGGTCATTATTCTATCATTCTTAATACTGGTGCATGGAAATAAATTTCTTTTCATTAGCAGAATATTTGTTCTGTGCTTTCTTCGATAATGTAGAGACAAAATCTTGCTATGATTGCCAAGTAGAATTATGGCATTTTAATCATTGTGTAAAATATGAAATGAAAAATAGACTGCAAACTTGTTCCCATGTCAGTTCCACTAAAAGTTTAAACTTTACAAACTTTACACCAAGAGAAGGGATCAAATCTTCTTCTTGAAATTGGTTTCCCCAAATAGGTTGTATACTATAAGGTGTGTATGTTTTGTGCTAGACTGACTAAGAGTGGATGCCAGTTGGTTCATAGCTTATCATAACTTTAAAGTTGTGGCTTTTTTGATGTTTTCTGCAGATATAATGTTACTCCATTTACGCCAATGAAAGGGATATTAATTCAAGGGCCCATCTTCATAAGTTTTTATTTGGCTGTAAGTTTTATGGATAAGGTTTCCTTTGTTAGCACATTTTTGGTAGTTTATAATATTAACACATTAAATGGGGAAGCGTTTAAGAGAAGAATATTTGGTGGAAAGCATGTATCAGGGCATTGTGGTTGCATTGTGTACTTCTATATTTGTATTTTTGAATAAACATGCAGCACTGTTTGTTCTTTTGTTATGTCAACTACAGGATTTCCCTTTCAGTATCTGTAAATGGCCCATAGATTTAGGATCTGAAATCCTGACTGGTAGAAATTGGTACTGAAGTTTTCATTTATGGATTTAGAACTGTGAGATACTGAGACTCTTAGAGAACAGGGAGCAAGTACAAGGTGTGTCAAAACCAGTTATGATTTATCTTCTGGTTTGTCTATAATTACAGATTACAAATATGGCAGCCAATGTTCCATCCTTTAGAGAAGGTGGCGCACTTTGGTTCCAAGATTTGAGTACCCCAGACAGTCTATACCTTCTTCCTGGATTAACGGCGTTAAGTTTTTTGGCTACTGTCGAGGTAAAGCTTCTTTATTCCTCAGCAAAATTATACTGAGACTAGTTTTTCTTTCTCTTAATTAGATAAGAATTTTGAAGTATATAGTAAAACTGCATTTCCACTTTTGTTGTAAAATGTTATCTGTTTTAGAGCTGATCCTACTTAATCACTTTCCCACAGAAAATATCAAAGGGGCATTTTATAGGAAAGAGAATAATAGATCTTGAGAGTGAGTTCAATTGTCTTCTCAGCTGTCTACTGTTTCTAATGGAGAAAGTTGAAGCATGATGCTAAATTTGATTTCTGCTTATTATAAATAACCTTTTTTGTTGAAACGCATCATATGTTGTTTTGTGGAACAAATAGTTACATCATGGAGCAAGGAAAGTTACAACATACAAACAATAGGAGAACCAGGAAATTTCTGGCCTAAAAAGAAGACTAAAACTGAAAGCATATGTGCCCTGTTCCCTAAGTGGAAGATACTCAACATCGCGATGGAAGACACTAAACTTCACTTTGACAAGCAAAGCCAACTCCTGCTTGAAAATCCTCAATTCCCCTAGGCTAAGGGTGGATGAATCTTCATTAAAAGTAGCTTTACACTGGTGCTTCCACAGAACACCAATTTCAGCCAACCAAAATGTGTGCCATAAATATTTGCAGCGATCTGGAATCATCCATGTGTCCCTTGAAGTAGATCTTTCCATGAAAGATAGGTGATAAAGAGGAAGCTATATTCAGCCTGAAACTGTGCCCAAACAATCTTGGCAGAATGGCATCTCCAAAACACATGCTCGACCGTGGAAAGTCCAATCTGTCCACCTAGAGACGGAAACAAGCAAATCGGTCTTGATGGAAAATCCCAAGCATTTCGTGGCCCCTCAAACTGCCTTGATCAAAGGCTGAAATGATCTGCCACTCCACCGACATCCTTTTTAGGGGAGCTGAACCTGTAAGCACAAAGGCCTTAGCATTACCAAGTATGTCACATAGCTGAAAAGGTCATTTAATACCCTGAATATGATGAGTTTGTTGGATCTTGTCTCGAAACAAAATTGCCAAGGAGCATCCCCTTCCACTGCATGGAGTACCCATGTGCCAGTGAGAGTCGCTCCATGAGCTCATATGTCAGGGAGACCCAAACCCCCTTGATCACTTAAGTACAAATATCCCAAGCCACGAAAGGAATCCCTTTTGTGCTGCCCTGCTTACCCCAAAGAAAGCACTTGAAAACCTGGTCCAACATTCTATACGTTGACTGAGAAGGGAAAAGGCAATAAGAGTAATAAATGTTCCATGCTGCTATAATTTTGTCAAGAATGGTAACAATTATCCCCCGTTCCTAGGGATAACTAAGGAGATGATGTCTCGAGGCCCTCAAGTTGCAGACATGGAGTACCGAGAGGCATATGAGTAGGCAGGGGCCCCTATCATACCACAAATCACCACCTGATCGATGGTAGCAATATCCACCACACTCAGCTTGGCCCACAGAGGACAACAAGTCTTGCTTCATGAGGTAACAAGTCCGGTGTTGTGGTAAGTGTCACTTTAATACTTGAAGCATTTGAATATGTTGCATTAAAGATTCTCTTGATTATGGAGCGTCTGCTTGGAAATTATGTTTTTTTCCCTATTTCACCTTGGCGAGTGTCATGGTTTCCTAGTAAGTGGCCACCCTCAGGGAAAGGGTTGCTACTGGGGGTGTTGATGATTACAACTTCATGAGACATCCTCTAGGACAAAGACTGAGAGAATCGGCCTGTGAGAGAGCCCATGAGTTGGGTGTGCCCATGAGATGGGTGTGTCATTTCTCTCTGAGACTGAGATGGAACACTGTGTGCCCCTGTGTGGGGAGCATGCCCATGAGATGGGTGTGTTGTTGGAGATGAAACGATGTGTGTACCCTTGTGAGGGGTGAAGGTGCCCATGTGATGGGTGTATCGTTCTCCTCTATGTAGAGAGTTGAGACGATGTGATACTCCAGATGATTCTCCTGTGAGACTTAGTGAGATAGAGATCTGTTGAGTAGGACGTCCCTGTGGCTGAGCACAGGTGGACGTGCCCCTAGTGGCTGAGCACTAGTGGGTGTGTCAGATCCCTTGCTAGAGAGTTGAGACCGGTGTTGCAGGAAGCTTCCGCCCCCTACTCTTCGAAGCCCCGAAGCTTAATTTGAGTAGGTGCGTCGAGGAAGCTTCGTCGGAAGCGCGCTTCGGAGCAAATTTGGACGCTTCCTGGTCTTTTGGAAGCTCCATGCTTCGAAGCGCGCTTCCAAGGGCGCTCCGTACGCTTCCAAGGATGCTTCTCGAGCGCTTCCGTACCCTTCCTAGGACGCTTCCGTACGCTTCCCAAACGCTTCCTAGGAAGCTTCCCAGGTTCGGTATGTTTTGCAATTCACTAAGCCAATTTATCACATGATCAAGTTTGCAGATTCAAATCGACCAATCATTTGGAAGGTGTATGAGCAAATGAATAACATGCTAGGGTAGATTAAAGACATTGTTGAGCCTAGAGATGTCAACCTCTATAATCAAATTCATGTAGAGGTGGAAAAATGGTGGGAAATGCTAAATATTCCACTATATGCTTGAGCATATGTGCTAACACCTAAATACTATTATGTATCATGGATTTCATCACCAACACCTAGTGGTGGGTCCGAGAAAAGACCACACCAAGATCAAAAGGTTCAAGCTGGTTATATGAAAGCATTAGAAAAATTGATCCTAGATGAGGAGCGTGACAACGTAATTAGCACCTGGTTCAGTTTAAACTTTATTGTTTTGGACCTTTCGGTCTTCATACTTTAGTGTAGATGGCCTATTTTGTAAACATAACTAATTGGTCATGACTCATGTTATTGTTGACAGCTGTTGGATATTTGAATTCATTTCACAAGTTTATGGTCTACTTTCTATTATATCAATATGGCTTAAAAATTTATATGTTGGTTTGTAAGTTTGTAATTGCTAGAATCTAGATGGTTGATGCTCGAATGATTAATCATTGATGTACTATGGATGCCATTTCTATCTATATTGATGTACAAATATGCATGTTTTCATATATTCTACAGCTAATTTGTCTTTCTGCATGTTTTTTTGAATATAAACGCAATATATATACAAATATATATATATATATATATATTTATATATATAACATACGCTTCCGGGACGCTTCCCTTCCGAGGGATTTTGGAAAATGACGCTTCCCACGCTCCTGCTTCGCTCCCACTTTGTGCAACATTGGTTGAGACGATGTGATACTCCAAATGATTCTCCTGTGAGACTCAGTGAGATAGAGATCTGTTGAGTAGGACGTTCCTGTGGCTGAGCACAGGTGGACGTGCCCCTAGTGGCTGAGCACTAGTGGGTGTGTGAGATCCCTTGCTATATTGTCTAAGAGTAAGATTTACCTGTAACCCTAATTGTGATATAAAGGGTACAGGTCGACCCCACCATAAAGTGAAAGATAATCAATCTAAAAGATAATAAATATTGTAATTATTAATTATATTCTGAGTTATTGAGGTCGGCCCTGTTGTGCCAATAGACACCACTTTTGATGTGTCCATTCTAGTATAAATAAAGGTGATTTCACCATTTAGGAAACACACAACTCACATGTAATTTCAGAATTTCAGCAAGTACATCTTCTAGGGCTGAAGTGCGCACCTCTCTTGGGTGCTAGCTTCTTGGTTTTTGAGAACACCCTTTTGTGTGCTAGGTCTATGGTGTGGGAGGTCTTTCTCTTGAGAATATAACAAAGGATTGCTGGGTTTTCTTCTCTTGTTCAGAAGGGTTTCCCAGGATATTTCTTGTGATCTTGTGCATGGTAATTCTTCTTGTGATCTTCATTATTGCAACAATTGTTAATGGTTTAGCTGCATTTGTTTATGATCCAAGTACATGATTAAAATTGAAATAAACTTCATGCTTGAGCCTAGCATAGTGAAAATTCAACAGAGGGGGTCTCCTTGAAGGGTCATTGTGCCATTCCCTCTCATACTCACCACCTTCCATTACTTCTTCCCCTCCGTTTCCCCATCTTTTAGGTTTTCGGGTTTATTGACCCAACAAGGACATGTACCTCATTTCATGGGAAACAAGGGCCACTAGGCTCGGAGGTGCCCTGACAAGAACATCATGCAATAAAAGCTCGCCCTGGGATCCCGAGAGTAATGAAACGCCTCCTCGAAAAAAATGAGGGACCCATAAAATAAATAACTAATTGATCAATGATGCTTTCCAAGGTAGAGCGTATGTAGGCTATGCATTTCCTTTTTAGTGCACCTTATTGTCTTCAACTTGGAAAAACATGCAAACCAAGGTAGAGCATATGTGGGCTATGCATTTCCTTTTTAGTTCCCCTTATTGTCTTCAACTTGGGATCACATGCAAAATGAATGGCTAATAAAGGGCTAGGAAAAATATGCTTTAAAAACAGAAAGAGAAAAAGGATGTGGTTAGCCCTCAATAAAGGCACCCATAAATGAGACAATACGAGCTCTTGTATGTCATGCTTCATGAGGTAACAAGTCCGGTGTCGTGGTAAGTGTCACTTTAATACTTGAAGAATTTGAATATGTTGCATTAAAGCTTCTCTTGATTATGGAGCGTCTACTTGGAAATTATGTTGTTTTCCCTATTTCACCTTGGTGAGTGTCATGGTTTCCTAGTAAGTGGCTAGCCTCAGGGAAAGGGTTGCTACTGGGGGGTCTCCTTGAAGGGTCATCGTACAATTCCTGCTCATACTTGCCACCTTCCATTTCTTCTTCCCCTTCGTTTGCCCATCTTTTAGGTTTTCGGGCTTATTGACCCAAGGACATGTACCTCATTTCATGGGAAGAAGGGGCCACTAGGCTTAGAGGTGTGTTAATGTTTAAGCCATTATTATAGTTCTTTCCATTTCAATAGATAATAACAACATAAGACAAGATCACTGAGAAATACACAATCACAAGAGACACAACATTTATCCTGGGAAACTCTCTAGGGGAAGAAAACCCAACAAAACTTCCTTATTATAGATAGCCAATACAATACCAAGAGATAACTTAAGCTAATACGGAAGATCCTCTCCCAAAGATGCGGCACTCTCTCTCTCTCTTTCTCTCTCTCTCTCTCTCTCTCTTCTCCAATAGCAGCTCTGAAACTTGTCTCTCAATGAGCAAGTGAGGTGTATCTAAGTGAGGCGCTAGCCTCCTTATTTATGCTAATCTGGCACGTGTGAAGTGTCTCTTCACTGGCAGGGCCGACTTCTTAATCTGGGTGGTTATAACCACCTTTATTATATTCCGGGGCCTCTTTGATATATCTGGGGCCAACTTCTTCTTTTGCCTATTACAATTATATTATGACCAATCCGCAAAAGGGGATTTGGTCCTTTTACAATAGCCGACATGATCAATCCACAATGGGGATTGATCCAATGAATAATATATCAAATAATAATAAGAATACACTTTGTAGTTACATTATTTCAACACTCCCCCTTAACAAGAAGGGTATTCTTCAACAACATCAGGCGAGAGAGAGAGGAGAACATCATCAACAACATCAAGTGGGTGAGAGGACATCATCATTAGTATCATCTTGGAACACTGACTGGCGTATCTATAAATCATTGGATGTTTTCTTCATCGACAACATCGTCATTCTCAAAGGAATGCAAGCATCATCTTCATCAATATGTATTAGTATAAAACTAATACATCATCATCATCACAGCACGAGGTTGGCTCATATAATATAGGACTGGCTTTACGTCACAGCTGTCAAGCTGGAAGCTCAGTACTTGTCTTGCTTTACGTCACAACAATCAAGTTGGAAGCAAGATACTAGATTGGATTTACGTCACAGCTTCTCAAGCTGGAAGCACAGTACTAGTCTCATCTCAACGTCTTGCTTTATGTCCTAGCACTTAAGTTGGAAGCAGGATACTAGACTGGCTTTACGTCACAACTGTCAAGCCGGAAGCACATTACTAGTCTCATCACATTGTCTTGCTTTACGTCACAACCAACAGGTTGGAAGCAAGATACTAGACTGGCTTTACGTCACAGTTGTCAAGCCAAAAGCACAGTTTAGTCTCATCTCATTGTCTTGCTTTATGTCACAACAATAAAGCTAGAAGCAAGATACTTGTCCTGCTTTACGTCATAGCAATCAAGCTGGAAGCAGGATACAAGACTGGCTTTACGTTGCGACTATCAGGCTGGAAGCACAGTTCTAGTCTCATCACATCGTGTTGCTTTACGTCACAGCAATAAAGCTGGAAGCAAGAGATGTCTTGTCACAACAACTACTCCCCCTTTCAAGGAAGGTCCTTTCGGACTATACCAAGCTTATATCGAAAGTGCTCAAACTTTACACGAGATAGAGGCTTGGTCAACACATCAACAACCTGTTCATCCATGCTAATGTACTGGAGCTTTATGGCTCCTCTCTGCACCATGTCATTGATGTAATGATATCGAATCTCTATGTGCTTCGACCTGTCATGGAATACAAGATTCTCTGCCATCTTTATGCAGCTCTGGTTGTCACATAGGATCATGGTTGCTTCCATCTCTAGGTCAAATAGACCAGTCAACAACTTTCGAAACCATATAGCTTCGCAGCTGGCAGAACATGCAACAATGTATTATGCTTCCACTGTGCTGAGAGCAATGCTGGATTGCTTTCTACTCTGCCGTGAGATCATGGCTGATCCCAAACTGAAACAACATCCTAAAGTGCTTTTCCTGTCAGAAACACTCCCTGCCCAATCTGCATCAATATATCCACTCAATGTGAAATCATGATCTCCATCATAGCTGAGACCACAATCTATTGTACCCTTAAGGTACCTCATCGCATGTTTTGCAGCCACTAGGTGAACATGTCTGGGTTCTACCAGAAACTGACTCAAGGTGTTCACGGCAAAACAAATGTCTGGTCTGGTGTTCGTCAGGTACATCAGTGATCCAATAATCTGTTTGTACAACGTGGCATCAATCAATTCTGACGAAGTGTCGACCAACAGCTTCAACTTCGCTTCCATGGGTGTATTCACGGACTTGCATTCCAACATGTCGAATCTCTTCAGGATTTCGACTGCATACTTCCCTTGGTTAAGGAAGATCCTCTCTGGACTTTGCCATACCTCAAGACCTAAGAAATAATGCATTAGGCCAAGGTCTTTCATTTCAAATTTTGAGGCAAGTCTCTTCTTACATTCAGTGATGAGATTTTCTTCTTCGGTTAAGAATAAGTCATCCACATATAGTAGTAATATCACTGGCTCATCGTTCATAACCTTGAAGTAGAGGTTAGAATCTGCTTTACTCTTGGTAAAGCCCAAGCTCGTCAGGAAACTGTCTATCCGGCCATACCAAGCTCTAGGAGCTTGCTTCAATCCGTACAATGCTTTCTTCAACCTGTAGACATGAGACTTCCTGTCTTCAACTTCAAATCCTTGAGGTTGCTCTATAAACACTTCCTCTTCGATGACACCATTTAGGAAAGCTGCCTTTACATCCATATGGTGCAACTTCCACTTCATCTTAGCTGCAAGGGCTATGATGGTTCTGATCGAAGTGTATCTGCCTACATGAGCGAATGCCTCTTCATAGTCAATGCCGTCTTTTTGAGAAAAGACCTGAGCGACGAATCTTGCTTTATACTTTTCAATACTTCCGTCAGCAACATGTTTTATTTTGAAGAGCCATTTTGAGGATACCACGTCTTTACTCTTCGGTCTGGGAACTATTTCCCATAAATCATTCTTTATTATGGATTGGTATTCCTCTGTCATGGCATCTGCCCATTCTTTCATCTGAATGGCTTCTTCAAAGCAGGTAGGCGCCTTCTCTAGGAG
>ML869503.1:9429-20452 GCA_009831015.1 Picea engelmannii | reverse complement strand
CCTTTACTGTAGAAGTTTGGCAGCTCTCAGTAAGACTGAATTTAAGCCATCCCCCTCCCCCGGCAAACATTACAGATTTTCTAAGTTCTTGGCTGCCCCTTTTCCCATTTCAATTAAAACAAAAGGAACTCCTCAAAACCTGTTGGGTGTGGCTCCCAAAATTTGTGCTTGGAAAATCTGGCTTGAGAGGAACAGGAGAATCTTCTGAGAGCAAAAAAGCACCCCTGCCCAAGTAGCAATAAAAGCCAGGATATTTTTAGGAGAGACTCTTGCTTCCAGGCCCACTATCCACAACAAGTCTTGGATGGAGATGGATGAGGAGCACTGGCTCAAGGGGATTGCCACGCACCATCAGCAATGCTTAACTCATCAGATCAGCCAAAAAGAGAGCTGGGAAATCTGCCTCGAAGAGAAAGAATTCATCAAATGGAGATCCAAGCTTGAGAAGCACTGTCTTTTCTTCGACGGTGCCTCGAAGGGAAACCCTGGGGTGGCAAGGGGGGGAGGGATTCTCATGGACCCTGCAGGACTAGTGGAAATGTCTTACTCTTGGGGCTTAGGAACTAAAACTAATAACATAGAAGAATCTCTTGCCCTACTACAAGGAATCCGTCAATCAATCTCTTCGAACATCCAAAACTTGGTGGTATTCGACGATTCAAGGATTATCATACAAGCTCTTCTCACCCGGAAACCTCCAAACCAATTCAACCTTAATCAAGTTCTCGGGAAAATAGAGTTGCTTCTCTATAATTTCAACTCAATTCGCTTCTATCATGTCTTGAGGGGATTAAATGCACAAGTTGATCTAGAAGACAACAAAGGCGTGCTCCAGGGTAGTGGCGTTCTTACAATTAATGGTACTGTTACTCAATCCCATATCCCCTCAGAGAGTCTTGCTAGGTGGGACCCTGATCGCTAAGGCACGAGATACCAAACAGTTGGGTTTTGTTTGCACCTAACGGTCCTCTCTAGGAAAAGATTCGCAGGAACATATCACTCAAGTGGTCTACACTGCAATCATGAGATTTCAATTCGTCCTCTAGCCACTCAGACAAACTCAGGGGATGGCCATACCCATTCCCTAGAATCAAATCTGTTGGGATCCTCTCTTGACACGAGGAATCCAAGGCTTGAGCCTCTTCAATCAGAGCCAGGCTCCTCTTCTCTCCTTACCAGTCTTCTGCAGTCAAAGGAACTCAAGAAACCTTGTCGTCGGCCAGCAAGCACCCATGTCTTCGAGCTCTACTCCTGAGTCCTTGGAAGAGAAGGTTGAAAAGCTTCAAGCGGAGCTCAGAAGAGTGAAGGCGCAGGT
Source organism: Picea engelmannii (assembly GCA_009831015.1). Classification (NCBI taxonomy): domain Eukaryota; kingdom Viridiplantae; phylum Streptophyta; class Pinopsida; order Pinales; family Pinaceae; genus Picea; species Picea engelmannii. The sequence continues at coordinate 19,137 of ML869503.1, read as the reverse complement.
ACGAGAGCACTCAATGCTGTTGAAGATCATCAACGAAGGGGGAGCCACAAGGTGCGACAATGTATCCAAGGATCTCATCTCTCTCAGATCGGAAATTACTACCTCAGAAGGAGTTGGAAAATAGACTCAACAAGATAGAATCCATGGTCTCCAAGCTCACCGAAAATTGGCCAGATAAAAAGGAAGCGCACCGAGAAATGGATGTGGACTAAGTCAATCCAGTTAGACTCTCTATTGAACTCTTCCCTTATCTTACCTCCCATCTATCCTTCGACAGTCAATTTTTGTATTTTAGGCTCTGCATCAACCTCTCATAATGCAGATCTGTGGGCTTATTTGGTTTTTAAAAAAAAGTTTGTCCCCTGCTGATCTGATCAAGAGAACGACAAAGTTTTCTAGTTGTAATGATTCAGGTGGTTTTATCGTCAGCTATTAATATAAATCCTCTACCCGTGTTTGTTTTAAAAAAATAAGGGGTTTTGTAATTAATATGGGGCTTCGTTTAGGGCTTAAAAATAAGAGTCATTTGGAAAAAGTCTTTTGGGCATTGAGGCATAGTCAAATGTACTTGCGGAAGTCCAAGCGTGTCTTTACACATACCAAAATTACATTCTCGAGCCATTAGATTGGATAGGGATTCATATGCACGGATTCTACGGAGATAAGAGTGATTAAAGATTGGGACAAACTAAGAACGTTTCATGAGATAAAGAGTTCCACTGGTTTGGCTAACTACTACTGCAAATTTGTTGAAGGTTACTCTAAAATTTCAACACCACTTAATGATTTGTTGAAGAAGAATGTACCATGGAATTGCATAGATAAGTGCTAAGAAACATTTTTCAAACCAAAGTGTCGACTTGTGTCTGCACCTAAGTTTAAGCTTCCATACTTTGAGTAGTAATTTGAAGTGCACATGGATGCTTTAGATTTTTTGACATTAGAGGAGTTTTTTCACAGGAAGGTCATCGAGTGGCCTATAAGAACATAAATCTATAGTATTGTGAAAGGAGGTACCCAATCCATGAGAAATAGATGACCATAGTTTTAAATTGACTACAAGCATGGAGGCACTACTTCTTAAGAAAATAATTCATTGTGAAGACGAACAATGTGGAAAAAAATTACTTTTCCACCCAATCAAAGTTTTCACCTAAGCAGGCATGGTGGAAAGACTTCTTGGAAGATTTTGAAATGACCATTGAGTATTGACCAGACAATTTGAATGCAGCAGTGGAAACCTTGAGTAGGAAGGAACAACTTGTAGCCCTAGAGGAGGACCAATTATCAGTGCCTATGGGAAGTTAGGCGCAAGTTTTCACATAATTGCAAGAAAATATCAAAGAGGGATTGTACAAGGATCCCAAAGCTTTGAACATCATGAAGCAGATGAAGTAGGGAAAAACAAGGAAGTTTTGGATGGACAATGGTTTTTAATACTTTGATTTTCAAATCTATATATGTGTCTAAGTCATCTAACCTTTGAAAGGAACTCTTAAGGGAGTGCCATGATTTTCTTTAAACAGGTCACTCGGGATAGCCAAGGACAATGGCATTTTTGGAACGAGGTTACTACTAGTAACATATGAGGTGAGACATTGAATAATATTCCCAAGATTATCTTATGTGCCAACAAGACAAGGAAAACACCAAAATGAAAGTCGATTCACTCCAACATTTGTCAGTTATAGAGAGACCTTGGGCAAGTGTCTCTACAGACTTCATCAATTAGCTCCAGTTTCACAAGGGTATAATGGGATTTTGGTTGTACTTGACAGATTCTCCAAGTATGCAATATTTATTCCAAAGAAGGTGACTTGTGTAGCAAAAGAATTTGTGAAATTTCTCTTTAATAATGTTGTGAAGTATTGGATCTTCCATTGAGCATTGTGTCAGATATATATAGAAGGTTCACACGGTTGTTTTGGACAAAGTTGTTTACGTTTGTTGGAACCAAGATGATTATGAGTTCGAGTTATCATCCATAAATTGATGGGTAGATATACATATCAATGGTTCTTTCAAGGATTAACTAAGGATTTTATTCATGCAGACCAATCAAACTAGCCATAGTTGTTGGATGCAATCTAGTTCAGTTACAAGATGCAAAAAATATATACAATGGGATACAGTTCGTTCAAGTTGGAAAATGGATAACAACCATTGGCACCTCACACAATTTTGAAAGGCTACTATGGGCATAGCCCATCATCCTTGGGGTTCATGAAGGGTGGCAAGATAGTTTGGAGATGGCTCGTGTTTAGTTGAGGAATGTAGTAGAAAGGATGAAGCATTAGGAAAATCATGATAGGATGGAGGAAAAATTTCAAGTTGGTGACTTGGTATTACTTAAGTTGGGTAAAGAGAAATTCAATCCACCAAGTGGCATGTTTGGTGCTTTGTTGCAATAGTTTGAAGGATCGTTTAAGGTACTTGAGAAGATTGGAAATGCCACTTACATATTGGAGTTTCCAAACCACATGAGAGCTCACCATCCAATTTTCCATATTAGTTAGTTGAAGCCTTGTAGGATTGATGAATGAAATCCTAGAAAATTTGCACCATCCAGAGCTCCCATGTTGATCGCAGGCGGACCAGAGCTAGAAGTGAAAAAGACACTTGCACATAGAACTGCCCACTTCAGTAAGAATTGAGGGCATGAGTACTTTGTCAACTAGAAAGACAAACTTGAAGAGGAGAATGGTTAGGAAAGGAAAGAGGCATTGTGGTAGTATGAATACAAGATACAAGAGTTTAAGAAGCATAATATCGAGGCACTTAGACAAGTTCTAGTTGGACAATGCCAAGACGACATTAATTTTAGTGGGGGAGGATGTAAAGCCTCCACCTATTGATGGAAGTAGGCACACTACTTAGGTGAGTGTAGAGAGTTTTTTTAGAAGGTTTCAAAGTAGAACGTTGCATGCCCGATCAATGGATGGAGTGGTGAACCATTCCATGATGTATTTATATGATTCGGTATGCATTGGGTGAACAAGCCGAACATGTAGACCCAAGGTCTTGAGAATCCCTTAGATAGTGGATGTACCTTCAAGTGCAATTAGGCACACCTATTGGGTACATTGGGCACAGTTGGGTGCACTTATAGGACACAAATAGTCGACAGAAAAGGCATTGAAGGACACAAATTTGAAGAATGGAACTTTGGTCCATCTTAGATTTAAATGGGTTTGCAAGTGCAAGGCAAGTCTCATATAAAAATGAGGATGCCTCAAAGGTGTTAAACATTAAAATAAGTATTGATCATTTGATACACAAGTGTAAAGGAGATCTATGGTAGTTCTAAGTTATGGGATTGGGACAGTAGGGAAAATTGCACTAGCTGAGTGAAAAGAAGGAGAATATAGGATATGCATGAGGCAAGCTTGCAGTTGCTTCAGGGATTGGATTGACAATTCTTGTAGGTAGTTGTGCCTTGTGTAATTGTAGTATGAAATGAGCCACATGTAGTTGTTCGCACTCCTCTATTGTACATTGTAACATTCTTCATATAAATAAAGTTAAGGAACCCACCTTAGGTGCCACCTACACTTGTGTATTGTGGTTGTTTTACTTGGATGAAGTTATGTTCCTTGCTTGGATTGTGTTGGCTAAGTATCAAAATATTTTCTAAGTATAAATAGTGTGCTAGGATATTTAGGAACTTAGGAGTTAGTTAAGATCTATTTGGTCTAATGTGTCGTTAGGTAAAAGTGTGTTTCTTAGTGTGTTTCTTTAGGATGCATTAGTATGCATTTGTAGTTAGGAAATATGACGGTCATGATATGTTCTCGACATAGAGTGATCCGACAATTCATATTCTCCTCGATCTTAATGGCCATTGATATGTGACCTAACACCTGATTAGTCCATGATCTCTATTTAAAGAGCATAGAGGGTCATTTGTCGATGATCGATTGTGAGAAACTCTCTTGTAAAATCTCTCTGTAATATTTTTCTTTTGCATTAATAAACTACTCCAAGTGGTCGCATTGGCTGGGGTCGTGGATGTTTCCCCGTAGGGGTTTTACCACGTCAAAACATCGGTGTGTTGATATTTTATCTGGTTGTGTGAGTGGTTACTAAAGGTGTTTGTCCTCTGTTGGAATACATGTGTTGTCGAACATGGTATGAGACCCTATTTGAAGACCCGCTCCTATTGTAGATCGAGATCATGAAGACAAGTTGTCTCATATCCATTTTCTATCATTTTTGTACATTTATGGGCTGAGAGGATTGTTCCACTGTGTCTGGACGCTCGTTTCAGTCGGGAACACTTTTTGTTTCACTCAAAAATGCTTATGTTTGCCCAAGATACGACCATTTCAATCAAATCTGAAGGTATAAAGCCTGAATACGCATTATTTAAATTTTTGCAGAGTATTATTTTGGTTTTATTTCGGTTTTATATTATTTATTTCCAAGTTGCTACTCTTTTAGATCTGTGTATGCTCTTTTCCTCGTACCCTGTGCGATCTCGGAAAATCAGAAATAGATAGGAAAAGGTTCATCTTCTGGGTAAGCTAACCGAGATCTAACCCTTACTGTCATCAAGAAACGAAATTTGTTTCTTGTGTGAAAAGAGTTTTTTTTTAGCACGCTCTCCAACAACAACAAAAACCCTCTTGCTAAACAATACAATATGTTTTGCTAGACCATTTGGTTAAAAGTTTCCTTATTAAGTAAGAGGTATTGAGTTCAAGTCTCTCTTTTGTTACTTTGTTTGAAAAAGTTCATGTTAAAATTGTAAAGTGTATTTCACTTCAAGTATAAAAGTGAATCACTATAACTAGCTTTAATATTTTATTTTAGAGTTATTTATTTTGCATGCAGTTTTCCTTTTATAAAGTAACTTCATTGTAAAAGTGATTCTCACTTCTCTTTATAAAATTTGGTCACTTCATAAAGCAACTTACACCACCACCTGGTCCTTTGGTTACCATTTATGCCTTTTTTTAAAAGGCATAACTCTCACATTCGAAGTCCATTTTCAGTGCCAGTTTTTTTTTAAAACCCCCTAACTTTTCAAGATATTTCCATCCAGATCATTAGTTTCAGTTTTTAAATCCCTATTATCTACATATTTAATATGGCTTCTACAATTAATCTACCAGGACCAACTACTTCCAATGGAAATCTCATATGGAGGATTTATTAAGAAGTAAAGGCTTGTACCGGATTACCTTGGGAAAGGAAACAACACCCACTGATGATGATAAGAAATTCCAATGGGATAATAGGAATGACGAAGCACGTGGATTAATCGTAATGTTCATCTCTCCCAATTTAAAGTTCCACCTTCAATCAATTGATCAACCCAAAGAAGTTTGGGACAATATTGAATCGGTGTTTGGTAAAAACAATATTATTCGAGCACAACAATTAGAAAATCAAGTACTGACTTTAAGCCCAAATTATTTTTCTTGCATTGAAGACTATCTATCTAAGTTTAAAACACTCAGAACTTTATGTGAAGAATGTAAGATAAAGATAGAAGAATGTTGTTTCATCTGTCTTATTCTTTCTAAGCTAGGTAGTGCATATTATGTGTTTGTATCTACCTTTTATGCCATCTAAGAGGCTCTAGGAAAAACTTATAAAAAACCCAATCTTGAGAACTTTTGTGATGTTTTAATTAGAGAGCAAGATAAGATTGTACAACTTGGAGTGATCGGCACTGCAGGTACCTCCAACAAAGCCTTATTTGTCCATCATAAAGATAAACCCAAGAATACCAAGAAGCAACATCCTCATTGTTAGCATTGACAGTCACCCTCATATTGCTAGAGCATAAGCCCAGTACCCATCAAAAGGTTTATGAATGTAAATTAGTGATTAAAGGTCAAATGGACAAAACTCAGCATAGGAATGTTTTAACACAAAAATCTGGGCTAGCATGCATAAGAAAATGAGGTTTTGATTAACTTTAGTAAGTGGTTTAAGGGTAAAGGTGAATATGAGGAAGACTTAGTTAGGAATGTGGATAGGTCTCCTATAAGCATTAGGCCTTCAAGCAGCAAGGAGAAGAAAAACTCAGTCACAAGAAATTTTTGAACTTAAAGTTTAAAACACTGAAAAACAATCATAACAACATTATAATCAAACATCCATTATAACACAGCCACAACATCTCATATGGATCATCCAATCATGAGAATTTTAGAATAAGAGGCAACAAGATGATGAAAGGAAACTGACTTCTATTAATGAAAATGTCTCAAATCTCATACATAACCAGAGAACAACTCTGCTTAGTCAAAATATTACAAAAAGGGATCTCTGCTCAACCATTCGAACCTATCAAATCATTCATCAAAAGTATTTATAATAAAAAACAGTAGGCAACAACTAAAGGTGTGAGTTGGCCTTCCTATCCTAGTATTCTCCACAAGAAACTACAGTTCTAACATCTGTACAAACAGATCTAACAAACTGCTAAAATTAACGAGCCATGTTGGAAACCACTCTAACAAACATTGAATGACATGTCTTGCATATTGGGTGCATCTTTCTCTAGTTCCATGTGTCCTTAAAGCTCGTATGTTGATCCCCAGCTGCCACTTGTTGATCTTCGGTTCCCTCCACATCATCAAATTCAAGAAGGAGACATGAATTCAAACCTTTGAATGTAATGGTCAGTTCATAGCACCATTTGGTAGCCAATTACGTAGTGCCTTTCTATAATTTCTCTGCAGAAACTGTAGCACCCTTCCTATAACTACTCTGCAGATTCCATAGTGCCCTTCATGTGCTTGTCTAGGTGATTTCGTAGCGCCTTCCTGTAAACTGATCTGCAGATTCTGTAGCGCCCCTTTGAAAAGTTGCTCTGCAAATTCCGTAGCAACTTTGGTAGCGCAGTCATAGAGCAGTCTGTGTAGGCGATTCCATAGCGCCAGACGCTACGAAATCCCTGTGTTTTTTTGTGTGATGAAGCCACTCTTCAAAAACAAAAAAAATCTTAGTTGATGGACTAGGAGCCTGTAAATGCCTCTATAGGTGAAAATATTATACCTCCATGAACACTTCAAGCTTGCAAAAGCAACGACCCTCAAAAATGGATCTGCCATACCTCCATCTACTTCCTCAATCTAGCACTCCTCCTTGTTGCATGAAACCTTTCCTCTGTCATGGAAGCATCTCTTTCTTTAGCAGGGGTACTCTTCTCTACTGCATGTTCATCTCTTTTTATTGCAACTTGTACTAGAACATTTAAGTTCCTTTCAGCTAAATCATTTTTGAATGGATGCAATTCTTCCTTGAGCTTCCTGTTTTGGGATTGAATGCTTATGTTTTTCATGTACAGAGTCTTAAGTTGTCTATGGAGAGTCAAGAATCTTCTTGCTATAAACCTTTCCAAATCAAGGGTTTCATTGTACATGTCCATGAGCTCCTTCATCTCTCTTCTCTCAGTCAATATTTCTGCCTTCAAACAGGAAACTTCCTTTCTAACATCCCTAAGTTGTCTAATCAATATTTTGAAAGTGGGAATGTCATGGGGAGTGTTGATGTTGATAACCTCAATAGGGTTCTTAATGGATTTACCTTTACCTTTATCTTTCTGTTGAACAGAGGCTTTGGCTATAACCTCAATAGGCTCCTCAATGGATTCACCTTTACCTTTAACTTTCTTTGGGACTGAAGCCTTGGGTATGACTTCTGCTTAACAAGCTTCTTTGTGGGTTGATGATCTAGTAAAAGGCCTCCTGACTCTGGTCTTAGCTACTAGAGTAGGTAAAGGGAAATGCAATTTCCTCCCCTTCTTGGTTGTGGTTTTGGTTGATGAAGGAACTTCTTCCAATCCAGGTGCAAGAGGAGGTGAAAATTCTCTTTGTGGGGAGTGATGAACCTCCCTCTCTTCTTCTTCAATTTCCTTAGGGGTTTCTTTGTCTTGGGTAGTAGGTTTGATTTTTCTCTTCCTGATTGTTCCTGCTAGGGAAACACTACCAGATGGAAAAGGTCTATGCATCCTCGACTAAGGGTTAGAGGCTATATCTAGTTGCATATTGGCAGAGACAATGAATTGTTCCCAAGAAATGATCATTTTCTTTGAGTCTTCCAAAACCAACATCCTGATCAACCCAGAGTGGAAAACACTAGTGTCCATTGATCCATATTTTATGAGCAGAATGAAATGAACACATATTATTAACATGTTCTTAACACAAAATAACAGAGATACAGTAAAACTGGTTTTCTATTCAATAATGAAATAAGCTGAAACTGTAAAATGCAGCAGAAACAAGCTTGTTGGAATGGTGGCGGCTTATCTCTGAGAAGAGATGTGACGGCAATGTGAATTCACAAGAAGAAGGTTACAATGAGGCTTTGAAGGCCTTTTTACAATAATAAATAATTCCAAAAACCCTAGACATCCAAAAACCTAACCCTAGGAGATGAAACACCAAAAGTCATGTGGGCCCCGTTTGGGTAAGTTAGTACATCAACTTCCCGGGGTCGTAACTTTTGCATACGATTTCTGTTTTAGGCGTGTGATAGCTCGTTGGAAAGGTATCATAGAGGAGATTCATTTTGGGGGCTCAATCATGCCTTTATCTATAATTAAGGAGCTCAATCCCTAAAACCTTCATTTAGGCCCTCAAAATGGCCCCGGAAGTTAAAACTGCTAAAAATAGTAAATTGCCAAAATTGTCAAAAAATTGTTTTGACCCAGTTGGAAAAGGTGGGTGGCCATCGATATCCACCTGGATCAATCCTCCATACTTAGGAAGCAATGGTCTCCATTGCGTTGAGGTCCCCCATCAGATGAGGAAATTTCTATTGAATTTGGCCACGGGTGAGCCACTTGCCTTGGTGCAGGAGCTGCCCTGCTTTGACGACTCGATAAAGCTAGATCATTTGTTGTCGAGTGCCCTTGATCTGTCTGTCCACAATCTGATCATTGGATGCTTGTTGTAGGTAGTCGGGGTTGAGCTTTGTTGGTGTCAGTTGTTCTGCTACTTCTGAGGTGTCCAATAATGGTGGGAAATAAAGGCGAAGGAGATCCACGTTGAACACTGGGTGCAGACCAAGGAAAGGAGGAATGTTGAGCTCAAAATAATTATCCCACACGGCCTTGGTGATAGTGTATGGCCCATAATGGAGTGGGCGAAGCTTCCGATGGGGTCCTGTAAGGCATTCTTTCTGCAAGTGCAACCAAACTTTGTCGCCCACCTGAAACTTATATGGCACCCGATGTTGATCATGGCGTTGTTTGTACTTGTCATTGGACTTCTATACGATATCCTAAACCTGTTGGCGGATGTGCTGGATCCTCTCAATGAACCGGGTGGCTTTGTCAGCTTTAGTTGGAGCAGGAGATGATTCGTTCGAGGTGACCGCAAGGGGAAGTGCAACATCTATGGGTCCCAATGGTTGGAATCCCAACCCCACTTGAAAGGGGTTGTGGCCGGTTGAGCTATGCAGGGCTCGGTTGTAGCTATGTTGGACATAGGGAAGGCTCTCATCCCATGTGCGAGGGTGCTTTGAATTATACATGCGAAGGATATGCACAATCATTCAATTTACAACCTCGGTTTGGCCATCTGTCTAGGGGTGGAAGGTCGTAGATTTGGTGAGCTTGGTGTCCAGCAGTGACCAGAGGCTCGACCAGAATGTGCTGAGAAATTGACTATCCCGATCTGAGACAATGGTTTGTGGGATTCCAAAATGTACCCAGACTCGTTCAAAGAAGAGCTTGGCAGTGGCCTC
>ML869502.1:7634-20452 GCA_009831015.1 Picea engelmannii | reverse complement strand
TTCTATCTACAAACTACTAACTATTCTTATAATAACTCAAATCAACTATCTAATTATCAAGTTAATTACAATTTATTCACAAATGTACATTACATACAATCTACAGATTTAAATAAAACCTGTGAAACTGATTGGTTTGCTGTCCCAAGACAGCGGAGGTAACTTTTTTTTAATTTTATGATTTATGAACGAGAAAGTAAAATAACTGAAATTAAAACAAATCAAATTTATATATATATTAAACTACTTAATAAAATAAGGAAACTAAATACTAATTGACCTGGAAACGCTCCAAGTCTGCCATGTGCAAGATGACTTCTTAAGCTGGTTGGAGGAGGGAAACTCACACCGTTAAGTCCTTAAGCCTTTCGGAAACGATCAGCTATGCTGCTTCTTGAAGTATGTTACAGGAAAAACAAAACATAAAAGAATATCATAACAATTTTCTGATTATAAACTCTTGCAAAAGGGGAAACCTATTATACAGCAAGCTTATATATAACAATTCAAATTACGAAGAAGACAAAGCTATCCTTCATTAAAAGAATTGATAATTGTTATGTCCTTTATCGATTTAGGAAGAAACAAGATATGGATAATAATAATAGATTATATCATTTTCATTTGATTCAGATAGCTAACGCAATACCAAACCATAAACAATATGATATACAAAACATGGAACAAAGTGTCGATATATTGAAAAGCGGAAAGCTATGACAAAACACCAATTCTGCTCCAGTTTGATTCAGAATTCCATATCCTTGTTCTCCCCAACTGAGGATGATCGATTATTACAAAATCATAGGTTTAAATAGGTTTTTCACAAGGTAAAACACCCTTGTGAATAATAGTAAACAGTTTACACAATCTGGGAATAATCCCAAAATCCCTTAAACTAAGTAACTAAAATTGCAAACGAAATCCCTGAGATATCTTCTAACTGCCCCTGATATCCATTGCCAATTCGAATTTGCCTGAAATAGACATGAAAACCAAGTTAGAGGAGCATTTTATTGAGAAAACAATAGAAAAAATGACTCTATAGACTTAGCTACAGAATCTTCTGATTCTGTAGCTGGTCTAGAATAGTAAATAGGACCAGATATATAATCAAACCAAATCAAATCCAATCATCTTTTAATAGTTGACAAAATACTAATGATTAATAAAAATAATCCTTCAAATCAAACTAAATTGAACAGAATACAATCGGGACAGAAAAAGGAATGCTCTATTTTCCCAATTGTCATAAAATCAACTCAAATCTTAACAAGACTGTTTTATGAACGCAATCAATGGTAAACCAAATCGCATGAGATACAAGATAATCATTATTGATTTGCATTAGAGTCATATCGTTTTATCAATTGCCAACATAGAAAGAATGGTCACGATTTCATGCATAACTGTATCCATAGAATCCAATCATAGATTACGTTTGCTGAGTTACGAATATTTCACTGGTGTGGTCATGACTGTCATCGACCAATTAAAATCATAACAGCAAATTGATATCATTCAATTTAAAATGGTAATCCTTCATAATCGGATGAAAATCAAACTCCATGAATATTAACTTCAACAGTTTTCATGTTTGATCACCACACAGTCAGCAAACAGAAGCACGATGAAATCGAAATGATTCATAAACTGGGCAATAATCAATACGAATCTCGACTGAGTTAATTATAGAAATGAAATCTAAACCTCGAACAGAATCCTATTCGAATAATAACGAGAATCGAATATGTTGCAATTGGTTGCGTATCAACAGCAGAGTATGGAATTTGGTCGAAGGAAATTGAGACAGTTAACTCATATCATAACCAATTCGAATTACCCTATTGACTGTATTCGAAATTCGGGATAGCAACAACAGTCTATTTTAAAAATATAACAACTTGTCTTATTAACAGGGCATCGAACTAAGTTAGGACAGACATATCTATCCAGTGATCCAACAAATCAAAATCTTAAACTAATCAGAACAAAAATTATATACAGCGCAACATGCTTATGTGACAGAGCAAGTGAAATATGTACAAAGAGAGTAATATAAATGAATGAAAACCATACCATCAGAGTTGCTAAGACTATGTCAATTTTGAATTGACAATTGCTGTGGCAGACTCAACATTTTTGAATAGGATCGAACCCGTGGTTCGTTGCTTCTTATCGGAGGGTTGCATCTTTGCATTCTGATCAGTGAGCTTAGCCACTTGGTTTTCCAAATCGTGGATTCTGGACTGCAATGTAGGTACATCCAAGTAATATCTTTCAACCCATAACCCGCATTGATTGCAAGGTGTAGCAACAGGTTGAGCATTCGAGGGTTCTGATGATTCACCAAGGGTTTCACGAGGTGGTTCGATACCAGGGTAATCAGGGTTATCCCGCAGACAAGGAGGCAAGTTCTCCACGAAATCATAAGGAGGATCGTCACAGAAACCTTCTTTGGCGAGAAAACGTTCAATGCTTGAATCAGAGTCCTCGCTGACCATGATAGGCTCTGTTTTGGCAGAGGGCTTGGGTTTATTTCTCGCCATGCGAGAGATTAACCTTGCATTTTTCTTCCCTTTCGAATTAGCACCAATCTTAGGTTGTGGCTTGTTGGTTGTAGGTTCAGCAACTTTGGCTCGTTTAGTCACAGTCATAGGTGAATTCGTAGGTACCTCAAGCTTAGGTTTGGGTAGTAAAACGTTAAAAGGTACAGGGGGAGGTTTGCTCTCGGTCACCATGGGCTTATCCACCTGTGGAGGGTTAGACTCTTCAAAGCCATTACAGCTGAGAAATTCATGCCAAGAATGACAACGCAATCCTAATTCGTGAACCAACATTATTTTAATCAACCCCACATGGAAGAGGCTAGTATCAGCCTGGCTACGCTTGTATCGTTTAGCCATCTTAAACAAGCTTCGGTGCAGATAGTAAGGCATACTTAGTTCGAATCCCATGAAAATGATTAATAAACGCGAGTGAAACAGGAAAACAAACCCATACCTGCCCTCGCAAGTAATAAATTGCTTAATTACCATGAGGAGATCATGCCAGCGGGGTTTCAACATCCTTGCAGGCAAACCTCTGTCGCAAGAGCGTACTGTACGAGATTGAAACAGTAATGTCCGAGGGACATCATCTACCTTGCAACTTTTTGACCATTTTTGTCCCGAGATAGGCAGGCTGGTTGCCGAGATGACAAATTGTTCAGTGATTTCAAGATGGACATCTCCAACTTTGGCTCGGTAGCCATCAAACGACAAAGCAAATTGCCGAGCCACAACGAAGTTATAACCATCAAACTTCCTTATGAAAGCGAGCCATCTGAACTCTTCCAGGTCGTTATACGCACCGTCGAATGTTAACAGTGCTTGACACCCGTTGGGCTCGGCCCTTACAACAGGATCCATGGCTTCTGTTCATGGTGGGGTTTGGACTGAGTGCAACAATGCATAGAGTAAAAAACAATAGGGTTTAACAGCTTCAGAGCCCGAAGGGACCGGAATTAACTCCCTGCGTGCGAAGGTGGTGGGATTACCACCACCATGCATCGTATTAATGACTGAGTACAAAGTTGTTGTGATCATAATCTCTTATACCATATGCATCGGCCAATAGATAGGTGTGTCATCATTTTAACGTGCCAGCCATTGAAACAGAACCAACACCGTGCGTTATACTCATGCGCCAAGTGTACAGTTGAATCCAACACATTATCCAACATTAAACCACGATCAGTCGTGTCAATAAAACGTTTTAAACCGATAGGAATGCAATCATATCAAAGCATAGTTTAAAAGCTATGATCAATCAATGTAATACCAATTCATAAAACAATATATCGAGCAAGGGTTCAAATCGTGAAATCGAACATCCAAAGGTTGATCAAAACGCCTTTGTAAACTTCAAACTATTGCCATTCTATATGAAGCCAAACTTATGATAAAGCCAATGTGTTTTAGCACAATCAAAATGTAGAAACATTGCGACCAATAAACATATGAAAATGATAATAATTATATCATATATGAAACCAAATCAATTATGACCCTTTTTTTCATCAAACACAACTCATGACTTAACATTTTCAATGCTTTATCAAAGGAATCAAGTTGCGCAATTAAGGTATAGTTTAAAAGAAACTTTTGCAATGAAGTGATAAACCAATGGTCAAATGTATTTCAACAAATCAATAAAAGAATGACAGTCAAAGCAACGAGAGAGGTGTTTTCACACTTTCAGTTGTGAAAACTAAATCGAAGTCAGATTGTAATTGTCACAAGAATGAAACGAGTATCTAGTAGCACAATGCGACGATGATGTGTCGTTAATGAGACAACAGGTGTAGGCAGCAAGAATAAAAAAAAATTGAGTTGGATGCCAACAATGGCGACACGCTGGGCGAAGCAGTTATCTCTGTCAAAAGAAACGAATTCAGATTGGGACAGCAAAGAAAAATTCGACTTGAACCAACAAACAAAAAATCGCACTACATCATCATCAACTTATCTTTTCCAGTGCAGTTTTAAAGGATGCAAACCAATAACAGTCTTAAAGATCAGTAAGTCATGATTTTTATGATAGAATCTTTAATACTGTTGGCATGGCCACTGTTGCCAGCAGGCGTCCATAGCCTCAACAGGGTTTCCATTTAACCCACTCGAACGTCTTTATCCTGTCAAGAAGCTCTAGATTAGAATAAGGACTTTTAAAAGAGGTTTCATATAATTTTTTAGATTTTCATTTACCCGACATTGCTTCGCTGCCAGCAGGCCTGTTCAGTACCCCGACGAAGTTGTCTTGGCGCCATGCTTGCATTTACCCGCTGCCAGCGGACCTGTTCAGTATCCCGGCGGGTTTACAAACACTTCCCACAGCTCTTATTTATTTTGTTTTTATTCTTATAGATGGCTGAGCGGGGTGACGCTGAAAAATCTTGATATTTTGTCATATTTTTTAGACCTCATTAGAATTTTTTAAATACTGTCCTTATTCAGCTCCAGAAATGTTTTATTTCTAAAACAACTTACTTTGACAGGGAGACATCCTACTGATTCATTCCTTTACGGAAAGGGGACAGCGTAAAAAGATAAAGATAATCATGACGAACTTCACTTAAAGATTGAAATTAGTAAACTTCTTTCAAACATCATTTTCAGAAATATATATCATTGATGTATGTACAATCTTCCAGAAGTTGTTTCAGCGAAGAGATTTTTTAATGGTCCATGTCTGAATGGCTCAGTATACAAGCATGCATATGTTTTGAAAACACATAAAAACACACCAGACTGATCAATCAAATCAACACCAAAAAATGAAAACAAAAGCAAAAATTGAAAACAAAAGAAATATTTACATAATATACAAAGATGAAATTCAGGCAAAGTATCTTTTCAGGGCTTGGCCATTCACCGGGTAGGTGTCAAGCTGCCCTTCAAGACTCTGCAAGCAAAATGAACTAGGACCCAACTTTTCAGCAATCAGAAATGGCCCAAGCCACAGATTTTGAAATTTAGTGTGTTCACCCTTCCCTTCATGTGGTTTGTCCCACTCTAGAACGAGATCGCCTACTTCAAAATTCCTATCGGAAGCAGAACTAGAATCGAACCAACTTTTAATCAGTTGTTGATGTTGGTTTAGCTTATGCTTGGCTTGAGTTCTTACTTCTTCCAGCTTCATCAGAGCGTTAATACGACTTTCTAAAGGGGGGCATTCTTCTTCTTGAACTTTTTGTGATAGTTGGAGCGAAGGAAGAAGAATGTGAGGTGGCAGAATGGCTTCTCTGCCATAAACAAGGAAAAAGGGGGAATTACCTATAGCATCTTTGGTTGTTACCTTGTCAGCCCACAGTGCATTAAGTAGTGCGTTGTGCCAGTTCTTGTGATTTTCAGCCACGGTCCTCTTGATAATCTTGATCAAGTTCTTGTTGGTTGATTCTGCTAAGCCGTTGCCCTGGGGGTAATAACTAGCAGAATACTTCAGCTTTATTCCTTTTTCTAAGGCAAACTCGCTCATCTCAAGAGAAGAAAAGTATGAAGCATTGTCAAAGACTAGACAATCAGGTATGCCGAAATGAGTAATGATATGCGAGTTCAGAAAAGCGATTACCTGACTTGTGTTAACCGTTTTTAGTGTGGCGGCTTCAGACCATCGAGTAAAGTAATCAGTGGCTGTCACAATATACTTGTGTTGCTGTGAGGATGGAGGGTTAATAGGACCAATGATATTAAGGCCCCATTGCTAGAAAGGAGAATCGACTATGACGGGTTGCAAAGGGAAGGCTGGTTTTTGCAATCGCCCCGACGCTTTTTGACAAATGATACATTTTCGACATAAGGCATGGGCATCTCTAAAGAGTGTTGGCTAGTAGTAACCGGCTCTTAAGACTTTATGTGCAGTGGTGTCGCCACCGAAGTGACCACCAGCTTCACCTGCATGCAACTCGAGCAGGACTTTCTCTGCTTCGTCCTTTTCAAGACAACGCATCAGAATGCTGTCAAAATTCTGACGAAACAGTATACCGTTGACTAGATGAAAGGAGGCGGACTTTAACCTCAAATCTCTTCTCTTGGAAGGGTCAAGATGATGAGGTGCTGATCCATGTTGAAGACAATGTCTGATATCGTCGTACCAGGGGCTCGTAAAGTTTTGTGTACAACAAATCATATTGTGATCGTGTTGTTCTAGATCTGACGTGTCACTGACTTCATGTTGTCCAGTTTCTGAATCAACTACCAATTTACATAACCCTTGGCCTCTCACGATCTGTGCTGGGGTGATCTCTAGGTCATACTCCTGCAAGGAGGTGACCCAGTTGGCTCTTTTCTCTCCTAACTCCTTTTGCACTAACAAATTCCTAACAGCAGGGTAGGGGACAACGATCTTCGTCCTTGACTTCAAAAGATATGACCGGAAATGCTTAACTGCCTTGAAGACAGCATAAGCTTGCCGATCAACTACTGGGTAGTTAAGTTCAACACCTTTGAAAGCAGAGCTCATAAAGGCGATGGGTACTTCGTTGTTTTCAGAGTTCTTTTGAGTAAGGACTACGGCATAGGAACGATCGGAGGCAAAAGTATAAAGTGTGAAGTCTTGAGAGAAGTCAGGGCTCATGAGAGACGGAGCATCGATTATGGCCTTCTTTATATCATTGAAAGCTTGGTTTTCAGCGGGTCCCCAATGATATTGGGTGTCCTTCTTTATCAGGTTTTGGAGAGGTCTGACCATTTCGGAGAAATTGATCTGGCCAAGGAAGGACTGCATGGATTTCTTGGAAGTCGGCGGGGGAAGTTTGGCAATGACCTGGGTCCTCTCGGGGTCAATAATCATTCCATCGCTAGACACAATGAAACCTAGTAGTTTACCCTGTTCGACTGCGAAAATGGACTTCTTAGGGTTCAGAGAGATGTCGTATTTATGACATCGTAGCAGAACAGCTCGTAGGTGAGCTAGATGATCATTTTTGTTTTTTGAATAGACGGTCACATCATCTAGGTAGACTATTACGGAGTGATTGATCAAGCCTCTAAAAGAAATATTCATTTCTCTCTGAAAGGTAGTGTCGGCGTTGATCAATCCAAAGGGCATTTTGCGATAAGCATACGTGCCCCAGGGGGTACGGAAAGTAGTTTTCAACTGGTCTGACGGAGACATTGAAACTTGGTTGTATCTAGAGAAACCATCCAGTAAGGACAGCCTCTCGGAACCAGATACTTGTTGAAGTATCTGTTCCATAGGAGGGACAGGATAATTATCTTTATCAGATGCTTTGTTGAGGTTCCGGAAATCGACACAAAGTCGAATTTCCTCATTTTTCTTCCGCACTGGAACGAGGTTGGATACCCATTGAGTATGTCTAACCGGAAAAATTATTTTAGCGCTAAGGAGTTTATTCAGTTCTTTTTGTATGGTCGGTTCTAACTTAGGATGCATTTTCCTCAATTTCTGTTGGAAGGGCAAGGTTTGGGGCTTCATTGGGATGACATGCTGGATAATATTAGGATCGAACGTTTTAAGATCGTCATAAGTCCAAGAAAATACATCCTTGAATTCTTTAAATAATTTGACGAAAGCATCTTTTTCTTGTTTACTACATCCCAAGCCTAAATTGATACATTGAGGATTTTCACTAGTTCCTAGATTAACTTTTTCATAAGACAATGAGGAACTATTTGTTTTGCAATTGACCGTTTTTTTGAATTTATCTTCAAAATCGTAAAACCTTTCTAGTCTAGCAACGGATTTGGGAATGAAGTTTACCGTGTCCGAAAGAGCTTCAGGAGGTTTCGGATTAGGTATTACCGTAAAGTCATGTAAATTGTCATCATGCGTTTGTTCATCTATCACGGTGCCTTGAAAGGTTTCTTCCATATGCAGAAAGTTGATGATATGCTGATCATCATCAAATACCCTCCAGTTTGTGATATTGTCAGGAATAGATGGTCGAAACAGTAGCTCCACGGAGAATGCGCTTGGGGATAAACCATCTGCAGGAAGAAGTTTAGAGGCAACATTAGCAAGTAGATCTACTTCAACATTATTTGATCTAGGGATGGAATTTATATTGAAGGCAGAAAATTTGTTGATTAAACTCCATACCTCAGATTGGTAACACTTGAGATGCGGGGTAAGACAATGTATAGAATTTCTCACCTGCCTGACCACTATCTCAAAGTCGCCGAATACAACTAGATTTTGAATGTGCATGTCTAAGGATTTTCTGAGACCTTGTAACAAAGCCTCATATTCTGCAACATTGTTAGTACATTCAAATTCTAATCTACAAGCCAATAATGTTTTATTACCTGCCGGATCAATGATGATGCAGCCTGCGCCAGCTCCTTCTTTAGACTTAGAACCATCGAAGTATAAAGACCAAATTTGATTCTTATCAGGCTCACAGAATTTTTGGATAGAAGCTGTTGGTTGCGTAAATGCGTTGATCTCGGATTGTTGTTGTGGATCGTTGATAGGTGAAATTTCAGCCATGAAATTTCCGAAGTAGGTGTCCATCCCTTGGACTTCAGGTGAATCTGCCGGAGGTATGTATGGCTCATTGGGGTCATTCAAGTCTGTTTCCGTGAACTTGAGGTAACGCTCACGGTTCACCCTGATCTTGTTGGGCTTACCGTTCTCTGGAAGCCATAAGTGAGACCAGTCCGTCGCGAAGTAACCATGCAGCTGCTCCGACCAGTCCCTGCTCAAAAATATGCCATATACTTCTGGGATATCTACCACAATTATATCAATAAACTAATGAACCTTTGGGTTAGATGATAATCTAATCAAAACATTTTTCAATTCACCCATAACCTTTACATTGGTTCAATCAAGTTGTATTATTTTCAAAGATGATGGTTCTACTTCGGCATTTATCTTTTGGCAGACTGACCAAGGCATCACATTTGATGATGCTCCCGAGTCAACCATGCAATTGTGCACATTTCTGTTGAAGATTTCGAAAGTTAAAAGAAAAGGAGGAACGTTCTTGCGAGTATTTAGAGTTGTTGCTTGAGGTTTCTTACTCGCATTTTCTACTACTACTTTATCTGAATTATTTACACTACTTACATTGTTATTTACATTATTTACATTTGGTACAGGATCAAAGCAACGAGAGAGGTGTTTTCACACTTTCAGTTGTGAAAACTAAATCAAAGACAGATTGTAATTGTCACAAGAATGAAATGAGTATCTAGTAGCACAATGCGACGATGATGTGTCATTAATGAGACAACAGGTGTAGGCAGCAAGAATAAAAAAAAATTGAGTTGGCTGCCAACAAAGGTACAGGTAAATTTTGATATTCCATTATTTGAAGGACTGATATATGTGGATGCTATAGATAAATGGTTGAATCTGCGTGAAGGATATTTTTCGGTCCACAATTTTTTCGATAGGGAAAAGATCGCTTCTGCACTCCTCAAGGTCATTCCCCATGTTAAATACTGGTGGGATACATACTTTGAGAAAAGGGCCATGGAGGAATCTGCAATTTTTGTCGTGGCCCCTACATGGGATTCCTTTCGGGACGCCATTAAGGAACAATACTACCATGTTGGAAGCTACGAGGACTAGTACACCATATGGGCCTCCTTACGTCAGGAAAGGGACTAGACAGTACCAGACTTCACCAATATTTTCCATACCCTACGAACGAAATTAGGTATCAAATATTTTGAGCATCATCTGGTTCTCAAATACTGTAGTTGTTTGCATAGATACATTCAAATAGAAATGGAGTTCCTGGACATCACCTCATTAGGCATGTCTTATAGATACGCAATCAAGATCGAGCAGAAATTTAAGTAGAAACGACGAGAGTTTGGATCTACAAGCCTCTCACAACCGAAGCAGGGAAAAGGCAACCCCAACCCACACAGCAAGGGACCAAGTTAATATGGTCGCCCTCAGGACAATCTATCCAAGCCACAACACAAGAAGGGCAACGAGAAGACGAAGAAGGACAAGGGAAAATGGTGTGAGTACCATAAAAATCCTTGGCACAACACCGATGAATGTTTCTCCAAGAAGTCCCTCGTGGTCGAGTTGAAGGCTTTTGAGTTAGAGGCCGATTCTGATTCTAAGTCAAATCCTAAAGGAGGGATGCATATTATCGATGTTGAACCCAGTGCCATAGTCGCTACCACCAAAGTCCAGCCAAGCAAACCAAAAGAACCAGAGGAAGGGGAATGCCTCTTTCACTCATAGATGTGGGTCAAGGGGGCTCTGATTCATTTCATTGTCGACAGTGGTAGTTATAAGAACTTGATTTCAGTAGAGTTCGTCAAGCGAATGAACCTGCCAATAACACCACACCCACAAGCCTACACCATCGACTGGCTTCATTAAGGAAGAGATCTCTATGTCATCCAACAATGTCGTCTGCTCTATGGAATCAATCCTTTCAAAGATGAGGTACTATGTGATATTTCTCCCCTTAAAGTTTGTGATGTTATTTTAGGAAAAACATATTTGTGGAAGCGCCATGATGTGTATGAGTCTAGACCCCGTAGTGTAGAAAATTGTACTGGATCCCAGAGGTGGCACCGCGTACTGTTATTTCTTTAATCTCTACTAAGCAATGCAGTAAGGTCATTTCACAAACCAGGAAGTTCATCTTCTTTGTGATCCATGCTCACAGTAAGTAGAAGGTCACCGCCACATCCGTGGCCTCTACACAATGCCTCTCTTTGCAACAGAAGCAAGTTGACAGGATCGTGTAAGAATACAGAGACATCTTCGCCTAACCTACAGGGGTACTGACACACTACCAAGTCAAACATCCAATTGATCTGACCCCCGACACACCTATACCTAATGGGCCAGTCTATCAGTGCTTGTTGATGGAGAATGATGAAATCAAGTGTCATATCCAAGAGCTTCTTCAAAAGGGGCACATCAGACCCAATTCCTCCCCTTGCGGAAGCCCGATTGCACTGGTGCAGAAGAAGGACGGGACTTGGTGACTCTGCATTGATTACATAGCCTTAAACAAAATCACAGTCAGGAACCACTACCCCATTCCCAGGATTGATGACCTTCTTGACCAACTCAAAGGGGAAAATTTCTTCAACAAGATTGACCTGAAGTCTAGCTACCACCAGGTTCCCATTGAACCAACTGATGTCTGGAAGACAACCTTCAAGTTTAAAGAAGGTCTCTACGAATGGCTAGTCATTCCCTTTGGATTAACAAATGCACCAGCCACTTTCATGACGTTGATGGATGATGTATTGAGACCCTTCACCAACTCCTTTGTGGTAGTATATTTGGATGAAATCCTTATCTTTAGTAGAACATGGGAGGAGCACATGCGGAATATTCAACAGATTTTGAGCGCTCTGCGACAACACAAGCTTTATGCCAACTTGGAAAAATGCTCTTTTGGCATGAATAGGGTCCAATACCTAGGCTACATTGTTGATGAGCATGGGGTACATGTTGATCTGAATAAGATCCAAGTTATCTATGACTAGACAGCCCCGACCACACTAACCGAGCTTCAAAGATTCTTGGGACTAGCCAATTTCTACCGACGGTTTGTGTTGGAATTCTCCCATATTGCATGGGCTCTCAACCAGGTGACCAAGGGCGGTGGTAGGGCCAAGTTAGTGTGGGGGAAGGAGCAGCAATGAGCATTCACTGATATGAAACATCATTTGTTCTCAACTCCAGTACTCCCCTTGTCTGATCTGCAACAACCATTCGAGATTATGACTGATGCATCTAACTATGTTGTGGCATAGTTCTCACTCAGCATGTGCATCCGGTGGCATACGATAGTGAGACACTCTCCGATACTGTCTGGAAATACCCCACCTATGAAAAGGAAATGTATTCCATTATACAAGCCTGTCGTCAATGGAAACATTACATTCTGGAGAAAGAGATGATCATACACACTAATCACAAGCCTCTGCAGTTCATACAAACACAGGAGAAATCGCAGAACGACCGCCATCAGAAGTGGTTCACCTACCTGTAGCAGTTCCATATTGTTATCCTCATTTTCTAGGGATAACTAGGAGATCATGTCTTGAGGCCCATAGGTCCTAGACATGAAGTACCAAGAGCAGGATTGACCTGAGCATGGCCCTGGAGGGCCCATCCTTCTTCTTCTTCGCTAGACTTGTCCTGTTAGCAGCAATAGCTTCCATCATCATCGGCTTGGACTTGCATCAGAGAAGACTCTTGCTCCATGAGGTAATTGGTCCAAGGTATCATGGTATGTGTCATGTTTGATCATTATAACTTTCTTGTATATGCATCAGGTTCCTTACATTTCTGACGACTACTTGGATCTTACACTAACC
>ML869500.1:8761-20452 GCA_009831015.1 Picea engelmannii | reverse complement strand
AGGAGTAAGCCTAGAAGGAAGAGGTTCCAGTCAAGGTGACAGTGTGGACTGTGAACCTAGGCATTGTGCCTCCAAGGACACACTAAGTGAGTTGGACTTTGCTCACGTTTGCAAGTGTGTATTAGGACGGCAACAGACCCTAGTGATGACACACTGGTTCCCTGAAGGGGGGGGGGAGCAAGCAGCTAGTCTATGTTGAGAGTTGAGATGAGACCTATGGCAAGATAAGGAACTGAAACTCCTCAAGAGCCTTGCAACGGAAAATCTTCTAATTGAAGAGAAAGAGGAGACTTGTGGTCTCATGGATATTGTGTCAAAAGTATCTTGGGTATTTGTTCGTCGCTTCCTACCACCAACAAACAAGACACAAGGAAAGAAACAAATGATATGCTTGATGGTGTTTATCCAAGGAAGTCCTTGTAAGATCTAAGATCTATTGTCCTAACACCTTTCTCATAAAAGAGATTGGCATATCTGGTCTAGATAGCAGAGGAAAATAGGGGGAATCCTCGAGTCCTAGTAAGGGCAATGGGATCTTGCTTTGATCTCATAGTAAATGAGCCATATGAAAATGAGGGGCTCCTTCAACTCAACCTTTTGCAAGTGATACAATTGGAAAATCCTTTTTGATTGCAGAATATGATGATTTGTCTCAATCCAAAGTTGGTGAGAGCAAACTATGAACTATCCCAAGAAGGATCCTAAGGCTATGTGTCCAATGTCTTCATGTATACGTAGGTTTGACAATAAGACTATCACTCAGTTGCATTAAGTGCTTGAAGTAGAAGGCACTCTTAACGATGAGGCCCTCAGGGGTGCTCTAAGTGATTTGGATGTATTGCCTATAAATATCCTCTTTGATCACCTTGTTCAACTCCTGCTTGTTGGGCATAAAATGACCAGGAGCTTCCAAGGAATAGCTAAAAGGAGGTAAGCAGCCAATAGAGATGCCAACAGATTAAACTAACAATAACGCCTTGAAGAACCAACAATGCCTCCATCCCAAGGGCTCTGTAGAAGGAATCTCCTCTAAAGAGAAAAGAGCTAGGAAGAGGTACCTCTCCCTCTATAAGGCTAAGTCTCCTAGGGAATAGATCTTTTGGAGGAAGAAGATAAGTTTGAAAATAGTCTCAAGGAAAAGAGGATGAGCCCCAAAATTTGCCTTGATGGTGACCTAAGGAACTATCTATTTGCAACGAATCATATACTAAAGCATAAGAGTCTAGACTCTCTCACTGCTAGCCCAATCAGAGGACATCATGTTATGTCCCCAAATCTTAGAACCGTAAAGAATAGTAGCTTTGATGATTGAATCTAGGAGGTATATCTTGGATGAGATGTCCTAAAAGTGTCGTTGAAAACAAGGTCTCTCAATCAAGGAAAGTGAATCGTGCCCCTTACTAAGTCAGGGTTGAAAAGCATGCCTCAAACTACACTATGGTTTTTTTTATCCCCTACCCTAGGGATAACTAAGGAGATTATGTCTCGAGGCCCACAAGTCCTAGACATGGAGTATCGAGAGCCATATGACTTGAGATTGGCCCTAGAGGGCCCATCTTTTCTTCAGTGCCTCCTATCTATTAGCAGCAGTAGCATCCATCCCATCGGCCTGATTCTAAAGTAGCAGTGGGTCTTGCTCCATGAGATAATGAATCTGGGTATCATGGTATGTGTCACTCTGATTCTTAAAACATTTGAATATGTGCATTGAATTCTCTTTTGTTTCATGATGTTTGCTTGGAAATTATGCCCTTTAACTTGTCCATACCTGGGGGAGATGACAGAGTGCCCTAGTAAGTTGGTTCCCTTAGGGGAGTTGCCACTGGGTGGGTCTATGAAAGGTCACCATCCATTCCTTCCATACTTACCACTTTTCATCATTATCCCTCTCATCTATCCCCTGCATTAGTTCAGGCATTGGGTTTGCCAAGCTAGTAAAGGTTGTACCTTGCCTTGTGGGAAGAAGAGGCTAAAGGCCCAGAGGGTAAAAGTAGCTGGCAAAAGTTAAAATCCAAGATGAAACCTTGAGATGCTTCGCCCAGGGATTCCCGAGAAAGCAATAAAAAGCTTCTCAGCAAGAAAAGGGGACCCGTAAAATAGAATAAAACTCAAGGCCTAGTTGGTGGATAGGAGGTCTCATCATGAGCCAACCTATTAGGTCCATGGGCATGTAGCAATATGACACTACTATTCATCCGGTCACCAAGCCAAGGTAGTGGCTCTTGGTGGTATAGACAAGAGAAAGGGGGTCTCATCACAAGCCAGCCTTCTCATTTCCGTGAAATGCTTGAGGGTAACGCTGTCACCACTGGTCACCACGCCAGGACAGTGTCCTCCAACTATTCTCTTGAAAAGAAAAAGCAATAAGACAAAGAGTAAAAGGCATTGAATGGGCTAGGAAACAATTGCATCCATGACAAGGTGCATCTCACCCTCTACAAGCACCCACAGGTAAGACCTACATTTCCCTACACCATCTCATACATTTACATGACCTAGATTGGTCTTCACCTGGGAAACACCCCACACCTGAGGAGGATTAGCCCAATAGGACATCCTGAGACCCTCTCCAAACCTGGCTTGTTAAATAGCATAACGTCTTTGAGCATTTGTCTAGGTAAAGGGGGGCTTGATGCACATGTTTGGGTAACTTGATTATTAGATGTGATTGACATTGTTATGATCCCTGTGACTTATGAGCACATGGAGGGCATACTTCTTGTTGCTGCAGGACCATGCCCGACAGACAGGTACATATGGGGAGATGATTAGTTCGGACCTCCATGGGGCTAAAATCCCACCAGATGGATGTTGTGACCCTAGCCAGGGGCAGAGGGATACCAGAGGCTTGCACCAGAGAAAAAGGAGGATGTTCCACCAAAGGCACTTTGGCAGGCCTAGACCTAGGGGGTCTTTCCCTCCCACCATGACGTTGGCCCTTGAAGGTTGATGACGTCATCATTTTGAGCCTTGACGTCATCCAATTAGGGTTTTAGCATGAAGACAGCTAGGTTGGCACGTGTGACAGCTTCTGAGGCCTTTTGAGGCCTAACGTTTCACTTTGGAGGCCTAGCGTTCCATGAAGGGGCCTAATGTCACCCTAGGAAGGGCATGAAGTCATCCCTAAAAGACAAAATTAAGGTTTTAATTGTTAATTCATGTAAAACTAGATTTTTGATGTACGTTGGCCATGTCGGCCTTTTTTGACCTAAATTGTAATTAAAGGTCATTTGTATTGTATAAATAGAGAGTCAAAACTCTCATTTTTTCATCATCTTTCACTCACACAAGTGTGAGGTCTGAAATTTGGCCTCTTTTAAGGCTTATTGGCTGAAATTAAGTGGTGCGCAACTCTTGGAGGAGGCTTCTTTTGGTGTATTTTTGCATTTTCATGGTGGAAAGTCTTCAACTAGGGTTTGTGGCTAGATTATTCTTGATGAAGTAAGTAGAAATCTCCATTCCTTCTTTATTTTGAATGGTTATGGTGCATTTACGTGTTCATTTCTAAGATTATGAAATTGCTAGCGTGAAACCCTATGAGAAAAGCACGTGTTATTGTCCTTTTCTTTATAACTCTTCACCTACTTGATTTTGCTAGAGAACACCTCCCTTGAAGGATATACTAGAGCCCTACCTTAGTAGCACTCTAGTATCATTGCTTCATTAAGCTTCATACATTTAATTCAAGTTTGATCTAAAGAAGAAGGAAATTGCTAGGGCCTAGGGTTACCTACTTGCTAACATCTTTTCCTTCCAGGGTTTTAGATATTGAGGCCTTAGGTTACTAACATCTCAATCATCTTCCCTTTTTCTTTAGCTCATCTATTATTATTTGTGTTTTCCTCTAAGAATTGTTGCTGCAACATTGACTCCACTTACCCTAAAAGGCACTAGTTTATACCTTGCAAGTGATTGATTGACTAAAACAACTCTTAAACCATCTACCTTAAGACCTTTACTAACTATTTCTAACTTTAGATTAGACTAACCTACTAACTAATTTGCTGCTGTTGCAAAAGATTGCTACAGCCATCTATAACAACAGCAAATTCACCTTAAAAGCAAGTTTTAAAGCTGATTAAACATTGTCATCATTGCTTCTGACAATTGCTATCACTTTGTCAAGTTTATGTTATCATTTTTTAAGCTTTATTGAGGCATAATTGTGAAGGTATTGCTATATATACAATGCTGTTATAAATACTTATGTTGCTTCAGCTTTTATATGAGCTTGTTCTTTTTATCAAAAGTCTATGGTTTTATGAAACACTAGCATCATATGGTACTTGCAAATAGTATTTTTTCTTGTTGTCTTGTTCTGGGCAAGTACACTTAAATATTACTTTGCTTCATCTCATTAAAACCTTTGGAACTTTTGATCAGAGTGACCTGTGAGAGGGGTGGGATTTTCTTGATACTCTTGCCTTAGCCTTCTCAAATCCCTAGGTCACTAGGGACGTCTCCCCTGGGGTACTACTCCTAAATAGAAAGAGGTGTCTTGTTTAGGTGACAATGATAGGACAACCTCCTTGTTACGCCAATTTAGTGTTCACTTGCCTTTGGCTTTGGGCAATCAGAAATTGTGTGATAATAGGTTTGAGAGATGGCAAACCATTGTGAGCATTGTTATCCCCATTTTGTGGGATAACTAAGGAGATGATTTCTCGAGGCCCTTAGGTTGCAAATATGGAGTGTCGAGAGACCACATGACTAGCAGTGTCCACTTGCACATACAGAAGCCCGCTCTATCACCACATTCTGATCCATTGTCAGCACGTCCACCACACTAGCTAGCTTCTGGAAGGCAGATGGGCCTTGCTCCATGCGGTACAAGTCAGGTATTGTGGCAGGTAATCACCCTAATATTTAAGGCATTTAAACATGTTGTATTTAAACTGCTTTTGATTATAGAACACCTGCTTGGACATTATGCTTTTGACCTCGTTTCACCTTGGTGAGTGTCACAGATTTCCTAGTAAGTGGCCAACCTTTGGGGAAGGTTTGTGACTGAGGGTCCCTTGAGGGGTTGTTGTACTATTCCCCACCATACTTGCCACTTTCCGCTCATTACATTCCCATCATATTGCCCTCTTCTAGGCCCTTTGACTTTAGTGACCCAAGAAGGGCATGTACCTCATTTCATGGGAAGAAGGGGCCGAAGGCCCAAGGGGATGGTTTTTGGCAAAAGATAAGAGCCTAAAATATAAACCTTCTAGATGCTCGCCTAGTCAGGTCTTTGAATTGTTTCTCTTGAAAGAATTAAAGACCTACACAATATCGAACACACAATAAATATCCCACTTGAATACAAGACTAACACAAGTGTGTTACAACGCTTTACATGGTTACCCCTATGGCACTTTGTGGACCTCTTTGTTCAAGTGACATTGTGTTACTGCCCCCCAAGCTAATCGATTAACTATTGGGAGTGCACACGTGTTTGGATCATTAATTAATTAATAAATGACAATAAATGGGCTTGGAAAAAGGTTGCATTGAGGAAGAAAGTGCATCACACCCCCTACAAAGGCACCCATAAATGAGACAATATGAGCCCTTGTATGTCATGAAACTCATTGACCTATGAACTCTAAAACCCTATCCACCTCATCATCCACTACATAACCTTGAAAGGCCATCCTTTGGAACATCCCCTACTTGAGGGTTTGGTCTACCCAATAGGACTTTTGTGACACCCTTCCCTTACCTAAACTTGGTCAATTGTATAGGGTCTTGGAGCATTTGTTTGATTTGATGAGGTAGTTTTGATGCACATGTTTAGGTTCCTTGCTTATTAGATGTGGTTTACACTTGTCATGATATCTTTGACTTGAGATATTTGAAGAGCGTAACCTTTTGTTTTGCAGGACCTTGCTTGGTGGCCAGTTTTGGGAGAACAAGCCTAGCTTGGGCTTCCATGGGGAAAGAAGCCCACGGGTTGGATGTTGTAGGCCCGCATACTGAATCACAGAGACATGCCTTTGGAGGCTTACATGGCATCATGGAGGATCTTACCTGGCCCCTATTACCCAAACGACTTGCCTAGGAGAGGAAAAACGTCACCTTTTGAGGCTTGACGTCATGCTTGATGGGGTTTGGTGGTGATGGAGCCATTGGACATTGACACTTGGCATGATTTGACCGGAGGAGGCATGGATTGACCCTAGCATATGAAGAGGAGGCTCAAGGAGCCCCAACGACCTCTTTCTTCTTCTCCAACGACTTGGAAAAGTGTTAAAACATCCTCTAAAGGGGTGACGTCATCTTACTTTTAGGGTTTATAATGTGTTAAAAAATATTATGATTTGGTTCAAGGGGTAAGATAAGGGTTGTTGCCCCCTTACCTTATGTTTTACCCTTGCTAAGTGGACAAACTATGTTTTAAGACTTTTGTATAAATAGAGATCATGTGAATCTCATTTCATAACATAACTCTCCCATTTGGAGAAGTACTTGGCTGAAATTTCCGCTACCCTTGGGGATTCTCTCTCTCTTTTGCATTTTGTCATGGTTTACTTTGCTATTGGTGGAAGGAAGTGGTGTGCTACCTCCTATGGAGCATTTCTCTTGCATATTGGTGGATGACTCTTGGTAAAGTAGTAGTTTATCTTGTTGATTCTTGCTCTAGTTGAAGGGTTTCATCTTGTTATTGTCTCTTTTTCTTAGTTGCAAGGTTAACTAATTGAATTTATTGGGGAGTATTAGTGCATACAACCCCACTAAGCTCATCAATTTTGTTTTGGAAATAATTTGTTACTTAAGGAAGCGCTAGGAGAATTAAAAGGGCTTACACCCTCCTAGCACTCTTCTAGTTAGTTTTAGTTGTCTTGGGGAGTAAGAGGGTTTACACCCCCAAAGAAGTAGTATAGTTAACTCACTCTTTGACTCCATAACCCAATAGTCAAGGCACTAATCATTTACTTTTTTGCATTGGAGAAATAAAATAGTGTATTTGTAAACGTGAATTTTTGTCATTTCAACTTTCTAAAATTTGGGTTTTGTTCCTTGTGCCTAGAGCACCTCTTAGCCACTAGGGCGTCCCCCCTAAAGGGGTATTGCTTGTTGTTGTTATAAACTTTCATCTCCATCCATTAGGGCTGCAGAAATCCTAACTTTCTTTCACTCATAACTTGTTTTTCAACGGTCAGAATTAGCTAAGAGTTTGCCACTTTTATCTACTTGGTCTAGCACAAATTTTGGGTGGATTCTTTGTGAGTTTTGGTGGCTGAATTTACTGCTGTGACAACAAGTTTTCTACAGCCACAAGGCTGCAAAATATTTCTGCAAACACCTTTATTTACAGCCTTCTTTCATTGCTAAAGTCTAATGCTATCTTACTTCGGTTGATCTAGTTGTTTCTACTTTCTAGTTTATCTCTTACTCTTTCAACTAGACTTCTGGCAACTTTTTTTGCAACATTCATTATCAATTTTATTACTGATATATACTATTACTAACTGCTGCAATTAGGGACAGCAAGCTTAATTTGCTTGTCCATCATATACTTGGGCTTGTATATTTGTTCTCCTTGTGTCTCGGACAGGTACAATCAACATTCGCAAGGTCTACTACTTCTTGGAAACTCTTGGCTAACATCAAGATCTTACTCAAGCCCTTCTCCACACATAGAAACTTGACCTATAGGGGCATTCATTCATACATCACTTTCCATCTCTTTCCCCCCTAGGGTCGCCAGGATTCCCCCCTTGAGGTGACCACTTCACCTCTAAAGTGACAAGAACACCTGCCTAAGGTGACGGTGGGTAGGTGTTCTCTTAGTTGTCGCCATTTGGTGGTTGGGTCAGGCTTTGCCCAACCTACAACTTGTGCGATAACAAGCACAAATTACTTGGCTCATGAAGAGGACACACTTGGAGCGAGAGAATATCATGTATGGCGTTGTGTGATGACTCGATGAGCAACTTCTGCAATAGTAACAAACTCAATGTAGTATTCACACAATGCAGATTCCTTGTCTCGGTTCATGTAATAGAGAGGGCAGTGGAATGAAGCTGCATTGGAAAGAGAGTCTTAGAGGACGTGCAACATAAGTAGACAGTGGTATAGGGTGCATGAGCATACATGCATGATCCTTAGATAGTTTCCAGTTTTAGTTATTTCTAGAATTAGAACGTAATTTTTCTATTTTTAGTTAAATATCAGTTCTTAATTAGGAAAGCACATGGGTTAGAGGATTTTCCAGATTTAGAACATGTAGGTTGGGCACTCTATTCTAGACAAGATTAGATTAGGGTTTGACACACAACCTAGGTTCTTTACTTAGTATGTTTACACGCATTATAAACCCTAAATCTCCCCTATTCTATAAAGGAGAGATAGGAAAGACCATTAAGAATATGTTTTAGAGATTAAGAGCATTTGGTAGTTCATTTAGTCTTAGTACAAGGATTCTACTGGAGAGTAAACTAGGGTAGTAGCTGAGATAAGATAAGATAGTATATAAAGTCTAGCAAATAAACAAAAATAGGTCAATTGAACTACTCAATACAAAAGTGTTGATACAAAGTGGGAGTGCTAAGGCCACTCCTATAAAAAGTAAAAGGATAGCTAATCTATAAGATCTAAGCTCTGAGAGGACAGAGTGAAAGCTAAAATAATTCCCTGAGTGAGGGTACAAATGAAAAAAACCTCATGGCCCTATTGCCTAGAGATGAAAAGAGGAGGTTATCCTCCTCTAAAATATCCACCATCGAACTATCCAGGGCTAAAGAGAAGAACCTTTGAATAAAGGACTAGCTAGAAGAGTTGCAGTTGGCCCAAGGAAAGTCTCTCTATCTAGAATAGGTGGTCCACTACTGAGATCTAGAGGAGGTGGATTGTATGTTGGTCTTGTTATCATAAAATCTTAAACCTTAGTGCAAAGCTTTCACAAGGTACAAAGACTAGTGGAACATTAAAAGTATTGCCACTGTCACCTAGACAACTACTTCCCTCATTTTAATGAAGAACAAGTCCAACACAAGGGAGGCTTCCTTAGTAGCACCTAGGGTTCCTACGACAAAATAAGTCAAGTCCTAGGTCACCTATGTAACTACCTATAGGGGCTTGACTTGACCTATAGGGGCTACACTTCCATCCATCTTCATCTCCATCTCAATTCCCTTAAGGTCACCAGGATCGCCTCCCTAGAGTGACCTAGTCACCCTTGAAGTGCAGGACCTACATCAAGGTGTTAGCGATTATTTTTGTCTTAGGCGCAAAAGCACCCAGGTCTGCAGGTTGCTCAGGAAGTGCCCAAGCACAGCACGGGAGATTCCCTGTTTTTCCGGTAGCAAGGAAAGCGAGCGGGCAAAATAGCGTTGGCAGCATCCAAGATCTATTTACAAAGCAGATCGACGGTCATCGGGTTTTCGGAGCTACCAAGTTGCCCGAGGTTTAGTGCAAGAGGGAGCACCAATAGTTCAAATCAGATTTGGGTCGTCCGATCCAACCGGGACAGGTGGCAGCCTATCGGCGTATCGGGTATCGGGAGTCAGGAAGCTCTCTGTCCATTGCACTTGAAAGTGTCGATCAGCGAAACTCCGAAGCTCCTTTCGAACTAAGCCCAGGATCTCAGCACCAGGTCATATCAAGCGAGCGGGTGAAGGGGGGACAGCCCCTTTATAATAGCAAATACTATTTGGGCCGTCCATCTGAAGGACGCGCGGCACGCATCCACGTCATGTCGGCATTCGGGAGTTCGAGCGGTAACCATTCCTCGCCATTTTACATTTCGAAACCCCGAACCCCAAAAGCATCGAAAGCGCCGAAACTCGGGCCCACAGTATTACCGGGTTAGTTCAGAGCCGTCAAATCAGTGGGGAACACGTGGCGACCGTTAGGCCCTCCCGGCATTTCGCCCATCGCGACTTTAAAGGAGAAAAATCCTAATCCTTTCTCATCCGCGAACCCCAAAACGCCAAAAGCACTCTGACAGAGAGGCCAAAGGCGCCTAATTAAGATTCAAGAGAGAGGGCGTTGTGTTCTCTAGGCACTGATTCAATGTGATCTAAATCCCGATGCCAGCTTGAGGATAAACGAAGAAGAGATAAGGTGGTTGAAGCCTCGCTTCACTCATTAATTACAGGGTATGGACGTCCCGGCTGAAGGTCCACCCGAGATGGTCCTCCGTGTTGATCCTTTCCATGGAAGCCGCGCCGAGTCTCCAACTCGCCAGGGAAGCCTGCACACGCTAATTCAACATTTAAGGGCTCAGCTACCCCCCTGGCGCGAGCCATGAAGAATTAAGGTAGCGTATGACAGTAGAATGCAGGCCAGATGTGATTGAGGAGACGCCTCTGCTGGGCGAAATGGGGAAGAGCATATGTAGGCATTTTGGCCGTTTTTTGTATCTATCGATGGTAGAGCGAAGCTCCCGGTTGTAAAGTTTTAGCAAACACCCTAGTTCCTGGGTTATGCATCTGTATGTAAGATTTCTTGTTTAATGAAAGGCAGATTCCTTATTTCATCTAGTTTTCATCTCATACTGAGGGAGTTCGTGATCGACTGATTCGCACGAATTATGGCAATTATGCTGTGATAAAGGATTTATTGTGGCATTATTGTTTTCTCCGGTTTTCTGCGTTTGAATGTAAGAAGATCTTGCATTTAGATGTCTTCTTCTACAGTCTGTTAGGAACCTAATGTTTACGACAGACTTTAGCATCTCTCTGATATAAGTCTTCCCCCTACTCACCCTTACTACAATTACTACAACTCACTGTCTGAAGTTATCTAAGACCTTACTTGCCCATGCATGCTTGGCCTAGTTTCGGAGTTAGAACCACATCGTTGTGAGTTAACTTCCATTTGATCACCCCGTTAAACAAATCGTGACATAAACTGATGGGCGTCGGGCTCTGCTCCTGCTGCAATCCAGGGGCGACTTCCGTCGCCAACACAAGGTGACATTGGGTGTAGTATTCTCAAATTGTAGCACTTGCCTTGTGGTTGGGTCGGGCTTTTCCTAACCTACAACTTGCGCTATAACAAGCCCAAGAGTTAGCCAAGGGGTTTGTACTCCCCCGATCTATTGTTCTACCAATTTTGGAGGGATTTGGAGGCCTAGAAGAGGAGGGCCAAAATCTGGGCAAGCTACAGCCACAGGGAAGTGCGCAACTCAGCCTGGGAGAGAGGTTCCAACTATTGAAGGGAAAGACATTAATCTTGTATCTTCCTACAGGTGTTTGGGTGGCCTTTAGAGGTTTGTATCTTCTCTTCTTGGACTTGCTTGAGAGTTATTATCATTTTTGCTGATAGATCTCAATTATATTGTTCCAGATCTACAGATCTATTGTATCAGGATCTTCTACTATCTAAATAAAGGTCAGATCTGAAGTTTTTGCTTTTCCATTGTGTTGAATCTCTTGTATCTTGTTATTGGATGTGTTTATTACTGTATTCTTGCCACTTGCATACTAAAAACTCCATATAAGCTCCATAGTGCAAGCCTAGAAGGCAGATCTGCAAAACAACAAACAATAAACCAAAAAACTCAGCCTAAAACCTAAGTTTCCAAGCAAGGAACGGCTTGGGAACATTACATACACCCTCCAAGAATCTCAATTCAAATGCATAATAATGAGTAAATCAAATCAATAAAAGAGCCATCTAAGCATGTACATCCAAACCACCTCATCAAAATAAACCAATGCTCAAAGACCCTATGCAATTTGCCAAGTTTAGGTATGG
>ML869498.1:2638-14575 GCA_009831015.1 Picea engelmannii | reverse complement strand
CTATGTAGTATGGATGCCATTTCTATCTATATTGATGTACAAATATGCATGTTTTCATATATTCTGCAGCTAATTTGTCTTTCTACATATTTTTTTGAATATAAATGCAATATATATAAAAAAAAATTATATATATATATATAAAACAGATGCTTCGCTTTTGAGGATTTTTGGAAAATGACGCTTCCGACGCTCTCGCTTCTGGCAACACTAGTTGGAAAGGCTTTGATAAGTCAAATGATGAGTTGTAGGGTCTAGGGAGGTGCACAAGGGGATAGAATACGTCTCCCATTAATTAATTTATTTATTTTTTACTTTTTGGAGACTTTTAGAAGGGGGGCACACCTCTCTAGGGAAAGTGACGTTTTTGCTTAATGGCTAGGTGAGGGGGTGATGTGAGGGTTGGAAAAGTTTAAGAAAGTGTTTTCTCATCATCTCCCGCCTTTACTTTAGTCCATTTGCTCACAAATTACAAAAATGACATTTTTCGTATGTCATGACTTAGCAATTAAAATTGTTCTTTTGACTGACTGAGACTCCTGGTGGACAAACACCTTGCAAAAGTTGTCTGACTGAGCTGAAACTTGGTCCAAGGGTGTAGGGGGTCTCATTCCATTTCTTTTGAGCACAAATACCCCTAGCAAAAGCCCAAGGACCTAGTTTTTACAATATTTGCTCAAAAATAATTAAAATTAATTAATTAAATTACCCAACCTTAGGCAATTTTAATTAATTAAAAAAAACCTATCTAGACTCGATGAAATTTCGCGAAACTTTCTGAGATGTCATACATGGTCATTTACATCATTCCTAAACACTAGCTACCAGAGGATAAATCCATTAGAACGCCTTTCACCACTTTGGAGGAATTATTAATGGTAGGAGTGAAAAACTCAAGGGAAATTAATAAGGCTGAAAAGCCAAATTAATAACCTGAGGATAAAAAACACTCGGTGAAAGGAACTCTCCCAATGAAGAAATCATAAGGTAATTGACCTAACTATGATCCATGCAGACCTATTACATTATTAACCCACGGAGGGGTGCGAAAATTCCAGTTACAAAAATGTGTTGGAGGCAAAAAATTGCCCTGTAGAACCAAATAGTCTCTGACTCGGTAGCATCTGAAGATGCATATCTTCATGGTACATGGCGTTGACCCCCTAGCTAAATAGGCGGTCAACACCGTCCTCCTTCTGCAGTTCCGTATGGCCTCTAGGGTTTCTGCAAAAATCCATACGACCCTCATTTGATCAGCCCTTTATAAGTAGAAGTTGGAGCTAAAACTTGGACCAAGCTGTACGGGCCTCCTCGGCGCATCTCCAGAGAACTTCAAAATAAAATTCCGAGGATTTTGAGTTTTTGGCCCTAGGGTTTCTAGGGTGCCAAGATTCTCTACAAAATCCTGATCTTAGGATTTGATCTGGGGCCAAAAATGCCCTGTAGAACCAAAGTCTTCGACAAATGAGCATCCGATGATGCATCTCTTCATGGCACATGGAGTTGACCCCCTAGTTGGAGAGGCGGTCAACACTCAGGGGTGGCTTCGGCCTATGGTTGGGTGACAATATTTCTATATTGTCTATGGTTAAACGAGCACATCCAATATTCTAACAATACTCACCCCCATTATCTGTCCTCAGTACTCTAATCTCCCAGTCTGGTTCTCCACAAGAGCTTTAAGCTCTTGGAACCGATTGAAGACTTGTCCTTTGGTCTTCATAAAGAAAATCCAAGACTTTCGAGAGAAGTCATCAATGAATATGACATAGTACAAACAACCACTCAAAGATGCAGAAGACATAGGACCACATACGTCAGAATGAATCAGATCAAGTATACCTGTTGCTCTGTTGTCGCTGCTTGGAAAAGCAGTCTTGGTGTACTTTCCCGAAGCACACCCCTTGCACAACTCCTAGTGCCCTGTACTGAACTCTGGCACTCTAGTCACAATCTCCCTCATCCTTAGAGCCCCATGATGCAAATGGACCATCCTCCTATGCCATAGCTCACAAAGATCACTGCTGCTAGTAGTATGATACAATGCACTAGTTGGCTGAAACATGAGCTTGTAGAATTTCTCATGTCGAGTCCCAATCACTTTGGCTGAAGTGATACTAGACCCCTTGGGAAATAGGAGCATCTGTCCATCACGAAACAACACCTCATATCCCCTCTCCTCAATAGTAGAAACTGAAATCAAGTTCTTCTTCAAGCCAGGAACATATAGGACATCTCTCAACAACATGGGAGGTAGAGACTCCCTCTGAAATGATATTTTCCCACTACCAACTGCCTTGACCACCCGATCATCTTCAAGCACTACCTCAAGATCACCAATCTGTGTAAGATCTGTCAAATGCTCACGAACACCTGTCATATGGCGAGAGACGCCACTATCAATATACCAAACACTAGAATAAGTGACTTTAGTGGAAAGACACACCACTAATGAAAACTCCTTATCGAACCTGGTGGAAAACTCCTCCACCTCTGTTGAAGTTGTTGTCTGCTTCTTCTTATTAGGACACTGTCCTGTATAGTGCCCAAACTTGTGACATGCAAAGCACTTGACTTTTCTCATGTCCTACTTGCCTTCACTCTTCGGTTTGTTTCCTCCCTTAGGACCCTTTTTGAATTTCTTCTTGTTGTTAGCAGCAAGAGCCACATTCTCCTCATCATTACAAGTAGATGAACTGCCATGCACATAACCTCTCAGGGTTTCCTCCTGAATAAAGTCATCCCAAAGATGTTCCCACTTGGGAAGATTCTCCCTAGCCACAATGCACTCAACAAAAAAAGCCCATTGTTTGGTCACCCCATTCAATGTTGTCCTCACAAGTTCACTGTCAGCAATGGCCTCCCCAATAGCTCCAAGTTCATCTCTCACCTGTGTCAACCTGGTAAGATATGTGACCACATTTTCAACCTTGGTCATTTTAATGTTTTTCAGTTTTTCTCTCAAAACCATTTTTCGGTTCTCATTTGTACTTTGATACAACTTCGTCAAGGACTCCCACATCTCATAGGCATTTGTCTTCCCTGTCACATGAGGAATCAAATGGTCCTTGATGGCATCAAGGATGATTCTTTTAGCCTTGATACTCTTCTTGGTGTAGGCTGCTGGAAGAGTAGGATCTGTACGTATATTAACTGGGTTTGTTGTGGAGTTCTCAACAATGTCCCATAAATCATTCTCTTGCAGAATCAAAATCATTCTCTCCTTCCAATACCAAAATTTACTGCCCCATCAAGTTTGTCCTCAACCCTTAAACCAATAGCCATTGACCCTTCTCAGTTGAAAATAAAAATTCCAAAATCTATCCGGTGAAGTAGCTTCTGTCCCACTCTTTGTCTTGCTGATTTAAATCTACACTTCTCTTCAACTCAGCTCTGATACCATGAAAATTTTCAGACCCCACCCAGTTTCAAGTCTCGCTGATTTTTATTAGTGTTTAATGCCCAAAACCCAAATTTATGACAGCCATAAATACTCAGCATATAAACAAAATTTCAGAACTGAAACATGAGGATTTTGAACAACATTTAATGCAGAAATAAATTTATATCAGCAGCACCATATTTAGAAAATAAAATGCACAGAGATTTTTTGTCAAACTTGACCCTGGAAAAACCCACAAGGGGAAAACCAGTGAGAAGGATTTTTATTATATTCAGAGCTCAGCGAAATCTTCTGTTACAGCAGAAATTTTATAGCGAAAATTTCACAAACTTATCTCAGAAAAAATTAGCCAAATCTCCTTCTGAACAGCCCCCAAATCTGCTCCTCGATTTTTGTGCAAGAAATATGTACAACTGTAGACTAGCAATAAATGTTGTACGAACTGTCTAGAAAATCATGCCACAATTTCTAGGTATGCTGTACAGATTTTCCAGCAGTAAATGTGCCTTGAAAACTATGCCAAACTGTCTCGAAATGTGTGCACCCTTTCTTCTATATAGACTTTACCTTTCTCAGTTGTATAGCCTCTTGAAATCCGTACTGTACGGCCTGTCTGTTGGCTATACCTTCTGCCACGATTTTCGTGTTGTACCTTGCCTTGGAATGCGTGCCAATGCTCAATAGCTTCCTCTCTTCTCTTGCTCGACTTCTCTTCTTTCTCTTGCTCTCTCAAAAATTCGTTCAACTACTCAAAATGGGTGTGCCCTCCTTACCCTAATCGACTCAATGAGTGGAAGGTGAAAGGTCATCTCGTCCAATGGCTGAGATTAGACAAGATGAGTGGTGGAGATTAAATCACTTAACTCACCCACTTTCCTTAAGTTCAAAAAGTCACATTTTAATTTACATCTCATAAGTTAAATGACTAGGGTCCACATTAGGCATTTTCCCACCCATTAGGTGCCTAGGTGATGAGAAACACTTGCCTAGGTACTTTTTAATTATTTTTAACATCTTTAACATGTTCATACATGGGAGGGTGACATGATGCCCTAATAAGTAGATTCTCCTTTTAGGATGAGTTGCCACTGGGTGGGTCTGAGAAAGGTCATCGTCCATTCCCTCCATACTTACCACTTTCCATTATTATCCCTCTCATCTTCCCCCAGCTTGGTTCGGACATTGGGTTTGCCACACTAGGAAGGGTTGTACCTTGCCTTGTGGGAAGAAGGGGCTAAAGGCCCAGGGGGTAAAAGTAGCTGGCAAGAGTTAAAAGCCAAAATGAAACCTTTGAGATGCTTCGCCCAGGGATTCCCGAGAAAGCAATAAAAGGCTTCTCAGTAAGAAAAGGAGACCCATAAGATAAATCAAAACTCAAGATACTAGTTGGTGGATGGGAGGTCTCATCATGAGCCGACCTATTTAGGTCCATTGGCATGTAGCAGTATGACACAACCATCTATCTGGTCACCAAACCAGGGTAGTGGCTCTTGGTGGCATAGCCAAGAGAAAGGGGGTCTCATCACGAGCCAACCTTCTCATTTCCGTGAAATGCTTGTGGGTAACACTGTCACCTCTGGTCACCACACCAGGACAGTGTCCCCCCGCTTTTCCCTTGAAAAAAAGGCATTGAATGGGCTAGGAAACAATGGCATCCATGATAAGGTGCAGCTCGCCCTCTACAGAGGCACCCACAGGCAAGACCTACACTTCCCTGTTATCACTGCACCCTCTACCCAAACTTTTCCCCTACGCCACTTCACACACACTTACATGACCTAGATTGGTTCTCACCTAGGAAACACCCCAAACTTAAGGAGGATTAGCCCAATAGGACATCCTGAGACCTTCTCCAACCCTGACATGTTAAAATGTATAACGTCTTTGCGCATTTGTCTGGGTGAAGGGGGGTTTGATGCACATATTTGGGTAATTTGATTATTAGATGTGATTGACATTGCTATGATCCCTGTGACTTTTGAGCCCATGGAGGGCATACTTGTTGTTGCTGCAGGACTTTGCCCGGTGGACAGGTACATATGGGGGAATGATTAGGTCGGACCTCCATGGGGCTGAAAGCCCAACAAATGGATGTTGTAACCCCACCGGGGGAAAGAGAAACCAGAGGCTTGCACCAGGAAGAAAAAAGGGCGTTGCACTAGGGACACTCCGGCAGACCTAGACCCAGGTGGGTTTGCCTTTCCACCTGGACGTTGACCCTTGAGAGCACATGATGTCATCATTTTGACCTTGATGTCATCCAGAGTTAGGGTTTGCATTTATGATGGGAATTTGTGTGCTAGTTGGCACGTGTGGCAACATTCAGAGCCTTTGGAGGCCAAACGTTCTGCACTTGAGGCCTAGCGTTCCACCTTAGGGGCCTAACGTCACCCTTGAAGATGAAATTAGGGTTTAATTATTGTCATTTATGTAAAAACTGGATTTTAATGTAATTTGGCCATGTCAGCCTTTTTATGACCTGATTGTAATTAAAGGTCATTGAAATTAAGAGAAAAAACTCTCATTTTTATTCATCATCACTCATCACACAAGTGTGTGGTCTGAAATTCGGCCCTCTTTAAGGGTTATTGGCTGAAACTAAGTGGTGCGCAACTTCTTGGAGAGGCATTTTTGGTGTATCTTGGCTATTTTCATGGTGGGAAATCTTCAACTAGGGTTTGAGCTTGATTATTCTTGAAGTAAGTAGAAAATCTGCATTTTTTTAATGTGAATGAATGCTTATGATGAATTTCATTTGTTTCATATTAAAGATTATGAAATTGTTTGCTTGAAACCCTAGGAGAAAGACATAAGTTATTATCTTTTTCTCTATAATTTTCCACTTGTTTAAATTTCTCAAAGAGCACCCTATCTAAAAGTAGATACTAGAGCCCTACCATTGTAGCAATCTAGTAACCCTACTTACATTGCCTATTGCATATTTTGTTTCAAATTGTCTAAGGAAAAGAGAAATCGCTAGGGCCTAAGTTTTCTTACTTTGTAGCAATCATCTCTCTAGGACTTGGATGTTTGAGGCCTTGGGTTACCAATACCTCTCTCATATTCTCCATCTCCTTTTGACTAAGTATTATCATTGTTATTTCCCTCTAAGAGTTGTTGCCGCTATCATTAACTCCATTACCCTAGAAGGCACTAGTCTATTCACTACTAGTGATTGATTGATCAAACAACTTTCAAACTATCTTCCTTGAAACAGTCACTAATTCCTACTAACCTTAGATTAGCCTAATTCACTAACTAACTTATTGTTGTTGCAAAAGATTGCTACTGCCATCTAACAACAGCAAACTAACCTCAAAAGTAACATGTTATGCTAGCTAGATAGTGCTAAGTCTGCTTGTGACTATCTAATATCAATTTGCCTAGTTAAAACTACTATTTCTAGTCTTTTCTCAAGCATTTTGGAGCATAATTATTGTGGTTGTTACAAAGTTATCATTGCTGTTGTAAACTGTTATACTGCTGCAATTTTATATCAGCTAGTCTATTTCTCAAGAGTTCATTGTCTTATGAAGCATTAACATCATTTTGGTACTTGGAAAGTGCCATTTTTCTATTTTGTTGTCTTGTTCTGGGCAGGTACACCTCATTTATATTTTGCTTTATCTCTATAAGACACAAAGAACCTTTGAAATTAAGTGACTTGTCAGAGGGGGAGGAACTTTCTTGCCTCAGCCTCAAACCCTCAGGTCACTAGGGACGTCTCCCCTGGGGTACATTGATATACTCCTAAATAGAAAGGGGTTTCCTATTAAGGTGACAATGATAGGTCACCTCTTGTTACGCCAATCTTGTATCTACTTGCTTTGGGCTTTAGACAAGTACAGATTGTGCGATAACAGGGATCACTATGTTTTACCCGAAGCGTTGAGGCATATTCAATGTCGTCCTGCTAGAATTTCATATTTAAAGTAAATGTGTTTAGAAAACTTGTGACCATACAGATTTCCACTATCTTCAAGTTTGAGACTCCATTCCCTGCTTTTGCTTTTGCATTTTATTTCTAACTTCCCCAATTAGTGCTCATTTTTGTCTTAATGTAATCCTATCTTACTCAACAGATTTCCCTATATAAACTATTTTTGAATGACTGAAGCTAGAAGAAATTGGATGTCACACAAATGGTTCCAATGAAAATCTTTTCCTTACTAGTTCATTATTTTAGCTTCATATTAGTTGACTACTTCGAGTTGTAGCTGTCATTTGTTGAGATTGGATAGCAAGGAAGGTCTTCACCATGCATGGCGTCTTAGCATGGAGGAGGACAATCAAATTTAGCCAAGTTGATGGGTTAATTTTTTTCTTAAAGTTGTACTTAGGAAAAAGTACATTATAGGTTATATTTTAATGTTGACTTAATGAGTACTTCTTATAAAGTTAAAGTGAGAAATAATTTAAGTTGTGGTCTTTTAATCTTGACCATTGATCTCATAAAGTGTGTGAGAATCAATCTTGGCCCTCCACCCTTTTGGAGATAGGGTTTCTCACTTGCTCATTGAGTAAAAAAGAGATCGACTTGGTGAGGGGCGCAATATGTGCACAAGAGAGGGGCAATTTTCTGAAGAGAGAAAGAGAAAAATTGCTTGAGGGTTTGGAGAGAGAGTTTGCAGGGAGACAGAGGAGGCTTCTACACTGAGATTGGCACACATCTTCAACATTGCAGAGATATTTTCCTACGGATCTGAAAGCAGCCGTACTAGGTGACACGGAACCCACGTAGGCAGTCATACAATTACACAGAGGCTCACGCAGGGGTGTCTTCTGACACGAATTGGCTCAGGAGGATTTGCAAAAAGGATCGTACATTTGTTGAGGAGGTGTTGAAATTAGTGCAGCTGCAAGAGCCATTCTCCTGGGGGATAGCATAAGACCCTAGTTGTGGACTAGGGCCCCCAGCACACTCCTGGGGTTTCTTGGTATGAGACCAAACAGTGAGGCCATGCCAAAAGACCCTTGTGAGTGCCCCTTGTAGATGATTGGGGTTCTTGGTCTAGGACCAAGCAGTAAGACTGTAGATGTGTTCTAGGGCCCCTGGATGTGTTTCAGGAAATCCTTGCCTGGTGCTTGGATTTATCCTTGGATGTGTTCCTTGGTGGTTGATATAAGTCCCTAGATGTGTCTAGGGCCCCTGGATGTGTTCCAAGGAACCCTTGCATGGGTTGATCCTTGGTCTTGTACCTGGGTGGATAAGACCCTAGATGTGTTCTAGGGCCCCCAGATGTGTTTTGGGGCAACCTGGTCTTTGACCAGGTAGATTTGGTGTAATACCAAGATGCGTTGATGTGTGATCCTCTTCCTCTCTCCCAAGATGGTCCATGAGACCTA
Source organism: Picea engelmannii (assembly GCA_009831015.1). Classification (NCBI taxonomy): domain Eukaryota; kingdom Viridiplantae; phylum Streptophyta; class Pinopsida; order Pinales; family Pinaceae; genus Picea; species Picea engelmannii. Next base: position 5,826 of record ML869498.1, on the reverse strand, counting down.
GGAGTGTCTGTGAAGATAGACATGACCACATTGTTGATGTACCCCCTTATGCAGTGATGATAAAGTTTATAGGTCACTATGAGACTCATGTGGACATGTTTTGCCATTATGGAACCCCCCTTGACTTTAGCTTACCAGGTAACCCCTTGTTGTTTTTGCTTACCCCCTTGGTTTATGTGCTTGGGTTTTATTTTGGGTAATTGGGGTTTATTTTATGTGATTGGGGTTTTATATGTAATTAGGATTTTAACTAATATTAATTGGCATATTAATTAATATTTATATTAATTAAAAGTCAATATTTAATTATTATCCTAATTACCCTAACCCCTCTCCCTAACTATAAATTAGACCCTACCCTATTGCATTTCTCACTCACTCATTCTCTCCTCACTCTCCTTGTTGCAGCTACCTCAGTGAATGTTTCCTTTTGTTGATGCGGGCTCTCTTTATTATCAGTTTCAATTCTGAGCTTTTTTGTTTGGCTGGAAGTTTCTCCCTTAAGGGTTCGTTGATGTATGACTGTTGATCTGATACCTGTAAGGTGCCTCCCTTGTTGTCGAACCTGCGTCTCTTGCTGCCAGACCTGTCCCCTTGATGTTGGACCTGTCCTCTTGCAGCCAGATTTGTTCCGGTAGGGTGTTGTTCCCCCTTTAGGGCCACAGACTGTGTAAGTGTCGCGGGCCCCTTTCTAGGCATTCTCCTTTGATGTGTGGACTCCCTTTCAGCTGTCGTGTGGAGTACGGAGACCCCTGTGGGGATTAGCAGCTTGTTGTTCAGTTCTTTTGAGTGAGGGTTTTGCTGTGTGTGCAAAGTGAAGGGTTTGTTATCCTAGTCAGAACTCTTCATGTGCCTATTCACTGTTCATTGAAGGGTTTTCTTGTTGGGGTTATTGTTGTTAAGTCAGAGGGTTTATTGTTGTCTTCATTGAGGGTTTCCATCCATGGAAAAATTGTTCCACGGTTCTCTTTGACAGAGATCAAACCCTAAGAGGTTTGATCCATGAACCTAAACTAAGTCTGAGCATACTTACAAAGGCTTTCATCCACATGTGTGACAGGTACATCTATCTTTAAAGGAGGTAAGCTAAAAGTTATTTTTCATACTCAGAAATTTTATTTACTTCAGATCTATTTGTATGTCTTATTCTTTATGCTGATCTAGTGAACAGAAAATTATAAAAGCATTTTGTTTTTCTATTTTTCCCTAATTCTAACAGGAGGTTTAGCATTTGGCTAGGCCAATTTTATTGTAAGAGATATCTATATTTTCTTGCTCAATAATAATAAAATCCAAATCTGCTGCACTGGTTTTCCCTCCGGGGTTTTTCCAGGGACGAATTGTCCAAAAATTACTTGTGTACATGTGATGTAATTGTTGTTATCTTTTATTGTTAAGTTCCTGGTTATTATTTCTGCTGTGTAGTATTTATTTGTGAAGAAAACTTGGCATAATCAATTAACAGAAAAATTAATTGGTTTAGTGAATTGGGTTTAGAGAAATTTCACATGGTATCAGAGCATGATTGTTGAAGAAGCAACATTACATTCAGATCTGCAGCAGAGGGTTTCAAATCTGCAGCAGAAAGTTCAGATCTGCAGCAGAGGGTTTCAAATCTGCAGCAAAAAGTTCAGATTTGCAACAGAGTTCAGATCTGCAGCAGAGGATTTTAGATCTGCATTAAAAGAGTTCAGATCTGCAAAACAGAAAAGTATATTGCAGCACAAAATCATTTTCAGAAATGGCCACGAGTATGAGGGTTGAGGATAGGCTTCAAGGAGCTCAGAATTACCCCACGTGGAAGGAGAGGATGACTATGGTGTTGGAGGTAAATGAAGTCCTTGAGCATACACTAGAGACTGCAACTGCTCCCACAGATGCAGCTCAACTAGCCATCTAGATGAAGGGTGAGGCAAAAGCAAAGAGCTTGATTCTTGATGGGATAAAGGATCATGTGGTCTCGCATCTTTCAGGAAAGACTACCGCAAAAGACATGTGGATGGCCCTGAGTGACCTATACCAAAACAAAAATGAAAAAAGGGTGATGGCTCTACACAAGAAGTTGCGTGGGACCAATATGGCCAAAGGTGAGGGTGTAATACCTTATCTTACCAAGATAAATCAGATCATGGATGAGCTTGCAGTAGTTGGTGCAACAGTAAATGAAACCAAGCTAGTGCGTATTGCTTTGGATGGCTTTACGAAATCATGGGACGTCTTTGTCCGTGGAGTAGTTGCTCGGGAGAAACTCCCTAATTGGCAACAGCTATGGAATGATTTTGTGCAGGAAGAGATCAGACTTGGTCAGTCACAATCTTCATCTTCACCACATATTGTGGATGAAGAAGGCTTGGCTCTTGCGAGCAAAGGCAAGGGAAAGAAAAAGAAAGGTGGAAAGAAGAAGAACATTGACTTTTCTAAAGTCAAATGTTTCTAGTGTCACAAGATGGGACATTGTGTGTCCAGAGAAGAAAAAGAAGAACCAACCACAGATGGCAGCTTCTGCAACAGTAGATGAGTTTGACAAAAGCTTCGAGGAGGATTTTTGCTTCATAGCTTGTATGTCTAGCGCAACAATCTCAAACATGTGGTTTGTGGACAGCGGAGCATCTTGTCATATGACAGGGCACAAGAAGTATTTTACTAGACTACAGGAGGGAGGCGTGAATTTGGTTATAGAGCTTGGAGATGACAAGCGCTACAAGGCACAAGGGGTTGGCACAGTCTCGTTTGAGAGGGAGTCGGGTAAACCACTCCGGTTTGTTGACGTACTATATGTTCCGGGGATGACTAAGAACCTCATCTCGGTCTCTACTCTTGAGGATAAAGGGTATGAGGTCAGCTTCCATAAGGGAAGGGTGTTTGTCAGGCCAGTAGGGTCAAGTGAGAAGATGAACATGATGATTGGGGTTCGAGAAGAGGTGTACAAACTACAGTTTCAACCAGAGAGAGAATTGGTCAGTACAACCATAGATATGGGTGAATTATGGCACAGGAGGATGGCGCACTTACACTTGGTGCACTGGGGCACTTGAGATAGGCAATCAATGGATTGCCTAATTTCACAACAGAGAGACATGATCCTTGCAAGGGTTGTGCATTGGGCAAATATGTCCAGAAACCATTTCCACCAAGTGAGCACAGGTCCAAGGGAGTGTTGGATCTGATACATTCAGATGTATGTGGTC
>ML869497.1:0-11950 GCA_009831015.1 Picea engelmannii | reverse complement strand
CATTTTGGCAGACACAACATTATTTCCCTGGAAACTAGGTAATTTTTCAATTGCTTTTTCTGGGATAGCATGTGGATAGTTATTTATTGCAGTGAAGTCACAAGGGTCATATATAGCCATTTCTGAAAAATTACTTTTATTAACAAAGAGCAAGTGGATATCATAAATGGACTTGGTTCCTAAATGACTAAGGACTCTACGATAAGAGGCTTTGGCTAACCTCCTTCGATAGACCTGTTCAGGTTCAGGAATGAAGTTAAGTAGGCCTTCTGAGTTTCTCCTTGTAGAATACTTAGTCAAATTGGAATTAAGTGGAGTCACCATATGATTGAGTCTAGATCTAATAGTCTACAAGCATAAAAAAACTAAGTAAAAAAAAGAAAACAAGTCGTGTTTCGGGAATAGAAAGATTTATCCCCGACAATGGTGCCAAAAATGTTGCCGCCTTATACACACCTGGGGTAACGTGGAAGAAATCTTCAATCCACTTGGTGTGTCCTTGGGGGCAAGTTTCGAGTCAAGGTGCTGTCACTTGATCCTCAACTCCTCCGTCTAGGCCAACTCCTAGCGAAGCCAAGGGGGGTAGTCCCTATGAAAAATAATCTAAGGCTTTTACTCTACTGAAACTGAAAAGCACAACTATTCTAGGAGTTTATATTTGAAACACAAGATAATATTAGCAGCATAAGTTTAATCAAAGGATACAGCCTGTGAAACAAACCATAATCATTAATATTCACCACATAACTTTAAATCAATAGATATGCTGACAAGAAATAAATAGAGATAGACCAGTGCCAGATAAAAGCAAATTGTGATGTGATGAATGTGCCGCGTTAATTTTATCTTGAAAATTTTAGTTAGGGGAAATGGTGTATTTAAGAGAGTCTTTGAAACCGTGAAGTGGGGATTGAAGTCGGGGTCCCCACTCTTTATGTGCAAAGTGAAATGTGGCCTCTTTGTTTGTTATTCGCTAATCTTATAGACTTACCGACTGAATGTGCCGTAGGTCCAATGATGAGAGTTTCCCCTTTACTTAACACACTCCACCCAGGGTAGAGGTCTTAGATGAATAACACAACTGAAAGGTTTCTCTAATTATACTAGCATGCGTTGCTTAAACCATTTCTGGGTACCCAAAGCCACTTGAGCGTAGCAGTAGGATTGCATACGTGGTTTAAACAACTTGGGTTTATTCCAATATCTTGCAAAATTGAAATTAGTAATTAGTGTCCTATGAAAGCAAACCTAAAACTTGCAATTAATTTTAAGACTTCAATTTAGTGAGATGAGTTTATTTTATCTTTTTTATGCAAGCTAAAGCTAAAGGAAACAAAAGAAATGGGACACAACCCCGAAAAACAAGAAAAGGAAAAAGACACCGATTTCCCCCCTAGGGGCAGGGGAAACGACGAGGGACGAGCTTTGTGGCTCACAAACTTTATTACAATTCTAAACTACTTTCTTTTTTAGAAGCACTTGATCTTTATAATGAGAGATCAAGGCTTACAATGCCTTTTCAAGTAACTAAAATGAAATACAAAGCTCCCGGGAGCACCGGGGGGGTTCTGAAAGAGGTTAAATTTCAAAATTTTGGCGGAGCCTCCTCTTGTACCTGTTATTTCTGCGTGAAAATACAAGCTATTAAACTCAAAAGATGGCCAAAAACATTTTGGGAAGTGTCCTTGGTCAACTCAAAAAATTGCAAAAATTGATTAAGTTAAACTAGGCTAAGACAAATGAAAGTAACTAAGGAGTGAGAGCTAGAAAGCTAGCCTCCTTAGGGTCTTTTAGGCTGATATAAAATCAGCAAACAAAGCACTTTAAATTGCAGATTTATAACTTTGAAAGCACACAAAAAACTTGCCTATTACTAGCCTCCAAATATACTAGGAAATAAAGGCTAAACTAAGGCAAAATTTAGACTAGATCTAGGTAAAAGATAAAATTCCTTAAATAAAATTTAGATCTAATCTTTTAGAGCTGCATGAAAAAGAGTTAGAACAGATTTATCTTTATTAGATCAACTACCTTCTTGCATGCAAACTAAAACCCAAAGAAACCAATTTTTTAAATAGAATTTGAGTGAGAGGGGAAGAGACAACTTGAAGAACTAGAACTTGGGCAATGGAGTCTCTCGGTGGATTGAGGAGGGACTATGTCTTTGAATCTTGGAATTGTGAAAGATGCAAACTAGCTCAGCCACCTTTCCAAGCAATGAGATCATGTATGCTTCAAACAACTTGCAAAAAGATTGTTAAATTTTGGAGCTCCCTACACATGAAATCTAGATAGCATGTAATTAAGCAAAATTTGCATGCAAATCTTTAACCGCATATGTAAGAAGACAAAAAGGTCTAGAAAACAAACTAGTTCTAAAGATCTTTTCCTACTGGGTGACAACACCCCTTCAAAGGCCAATATCAACAATAGAAAAACAAGTAATTACAACAACACCTCATAGATTTGAGCACATGACAATGATCATCCACACACTTGCACAATACACCTTCTTGAACTCCAAAGTCTTTATTCAATCTTCAAATAGCATAATATCATACAACACAGGTAAAGTGTCTTCCCAAAACTCCAACTGAACAATGGAGAGGGGTAGCCTTGTTTATATAGCAAAAGGGGTGACAACTCCAATGAGAGAATGCACATAGGTTAAGGGGACTGGCGCACTAGTGAGGTGGGAGATGTGTGGAGTGGATGGGAGGTGAAGGGTAGTGAAGTAGGGGTAAGGGGGAGTGAAGTGAGGGTGAGTGGGAGTGATGTGAGGTGAAGTGAGTGTGAGTGGGAGTGCGTGTGGCTGCCTTGGGATGTGCTCCACCCCTCCTAAGTGCGCCAACTGTGCAAGTGTGGTCGAGTCCCTTCATTGGGATCTCCTCCATGCTTATGTCACTCTAGTTGAAGTCGCCTTACCCTTTGCTAAACTTGCCTAAGCCTTTAGTCAACTGGGGACAAGGAAAAAACATGTTTCCAATATGTTCCCTAGTTTCCCTAAAAAATAGGGATTTAATTAAATTACCCCTTTTTCGTATTTTTCGAGCAAATTTCATTTTTTAGTGATAATAGGGGTTTACATGGTACTCTGGACTGGAAAACGAGCATAAATATGGTATCTGACAATGTTTGATGCCATATTTTTACAACTTATTGACTTACAATTAAAAAATTCCATTTTTGCGGGAATTTTATTATTTCTCTAAAACATTAAAAAAACCTACCAAACTTAGCTGCAGCTTCCGTATGACTCAATTAACATGACCTAGTATGAATTCATATACATTTAGACACTAGGCATTGGTTATACCATGCCAAGGCCTAACCACCAACACATACTCTAGCTTTGGAGTCAGTCTTTTGAGTGAAAAAACTTAGAAATTATTAATTGCCCACAAAGGCAGGCAAAAAAAATTAACAAGTGAAAAAAACATTCTAGAGTACATGCTCGTACCTAGGTCTTAGGTGGCCAATAGCCTTTTACAACATTTCATACTCAGGTCATTTATTACAATGATGGAAATGTGGAAAAAAGGTGGTCTTTTGAAAGACGAGCTGAACTCTGAACTTTGACTTCTGAGCATCTGTCTACTTAGTCTTTGGCGGCTCATCTTCAATTTAGCTAATGCAAAATGGTGGATAACAGGGCCCACCTCCTATGTTAGGTGGCTGACTTACTCAGGTCTGTTAGAGGAGGGTGGTTAGGAGGAGGCCAGCTTGTAGGAGGGTTGCTTGGAGGGCTTCTTGGAAAAATATCCTCTGCAACTGCTTAAATTTCAACAGCTTCTACATGCTCTCAAGCCTTTTCAAAACTAGAAGGCTCATCCAGCTTCTCACTGGGTGTATAAGTGCCACTTGATCAACAAATAACCTATAAAGGCCACCCTCTCTCACCCCTTTAGCTAAAGTCTTCGAGCTAGCTACACTACAATCATTGATGGTGCATTGTTGTTCGTCAAATATAACTCTCCACTGTACATTTGTCATACAAGAAACTAAAAGAAGATTCTTCTTCAAATTAGGAACCAATAGAACATCACTCAACTTAAAAACATTACCTAAAGGCATCTAGAAAGAAATGGATCCAAGTCCTCTCATAGGATAAGTAGCATCATCACGAATCTCCACTCTCATGCCTCCCTCTTGCTCTTGAAATCTATTGAATAATGACCTATCATATGTCGTACGTCTCAAAGCGCCACTGTCCACATACCATCCAACACTAGACACAACGTTAGAGGACAAACATGAGGCCAGTGATAAAGTATTTTCAAACTGAGAGGGATCCTTCTCTACACATGCTATAGTCCAGTGATAACTTGTTTCTCTCTTTCCTTTCTTCTTTAATGAACATTGGTTGGCATAATGTCCCATCTCGTGATATCATAAACACATCACTTGTTAATTTCTGAACCTAGCACCTGACACTTATTCTGAATAAAATCACTTTATTAAATAACTGCACAACTAGGTTACTTAACCAAACATTAGCGGAAGCATAAAAATTGAAACCAATCACATTGCACAAGATATTTGGGTAAACACCCCTGGAAAAACCATGAAGGGATAACCAATCTGAGTTCGATTTTATTAATAAAATCCTTGGGCTCCCATCCTGGGGTAATGGCCCATCAGAGGAATACAATGTAGCAATAGCCTAGCCCACCTGGCTGCTATCTCCCTTGCTGCCCCTTTACACCTTTCCTCATCCTTGCCCACTCACACTTGGATGAACTGCTCTTCACCCACTCAATGAGATCTCTTCATTGTCCACTCAGTGTTTGTCTCATCCTCTCACTTAGGCTGCCTTTTATTACATTGAGTTAACCCTAAATCCAAAACCCTAGATCTCTTCCAAAGTGATCAACGACAAAGATCTAATCTCACATTCACTTTAGATCTAACGGTTAGGATTTAATTAACCCACTTAAGTTAATAATGCCAAATAACTTAGGCATCTAACTTAATTATTCTCACATTAATCTAAAAGGTCATTCACTTTAATTATTGACTCATAAAGTGAATTTCCTAAGTTTTTGAGTGGTTACAAGGACGACTTCCACATGCTAGACATTGAGCGTATGTGGAAGTACCTGTCCGATGCTAATACATCAACACTCCCTCTTAGCGAGGAAGGTACTTCTACCACCTGGAGGTGGCTCTATCTTCGCTATTAGGTTTGCTACCATGCCTCCTCTCCAATCCACTTGATTGGCTGCTCCCTCTGACACGAAATCTATCGCTGCCATCTTGCTTGGACCTGTCTTTGAAGACTTCCCTTTGATCATGCTCCTAGAAGCCTCCCGTTCCTGAGCATCCTGCATGGCCATCTTGTACCATGATTGCTTCTTGACAGACTTGGAAGGTTGCTCCTTCCCACCTGAACTTAAAGTCCGACTCCTTTCGAGCTGCTCAACCTTTGGAACTACCTACTCCTTGTCCTTTGCCACTTTGTTGCTTGCCATAACTTGCATAGGCTGGCCGTTTAGCCTATACAAGTTGCTCTCTCTAACTCCAAAAACAACTGCCGTGTCTGAGCTAGATCCTCTAGGCTTGATCAACACCTGTCCATCCTAGAATAGTACGTCAAAGCCCTTTTTCTCAATCGCTAAGACGAAGAGCACACTCCTCATGAGTTCCGACACCCATAGCACATTTGTCACTCTCAACACGCCTCCTGACTCCATCCGGAATGACACTGTTCCAGATCCCTTCACTACATGCTTGGTCCCCATACCAAGTTCCACATGCACATCTGAGTCAGAATCTATGAAGCTCTCAAACAATTCTCATGCTCTTTTCATATGACATGTGGCTCCACTATCTATTAGCCATGCACCAATTGATATGGTGCCCAAGGAAGTCTGGGAAACAAGTAGGAATTTTGTCTATTCAAACTTCTTGGCAAACTCATCTGCCTGAGCCTTTGCTAATGCAACTACCTCTGATTGTGTCTCGTTTCCACCCTTCTTCTTGTTTGGACATTGACTTGCATAGTGCCCAAACTTGCGACATGCATAGCACTTGACATGGCTCATATCCTTCTTCTTGTTGTCTTGAGAGGTAGACTTTCCACTGGCAAAATTTTTGAACTTGTCCTTCTTTATCTGGCTGGCATGAGCAACGTTCTCATTATCATTCTTGTAGCTGCCTCCATTAAGCTCTTCATTTCAAAGTTCCTCCTGAACGAAGTCATCCCACAACCTTGACCAATCAAGGAGCTTCTCTTGTGCCACGACCCCTTTGATGAATGGTGTCCACTCCTTCGTGAAGCCTTTGAGTGCCGTCCTCACCAACTCTGAATCATCCACTGCTTACCCGATTGCAACCGGTTCATCTCGAACCTGTCGGATCTGGGTGAGATAAGTCATCACTGTATCTGATCCTGTCATCTTTGTGTCTCTGAGCTTCTCTCTCAGCACCGTTTTGCAATTCTCATTCTTTCTCTGAAATAAACTTCGTCTAGAATAATCCTTTTGGCTTTCACGTCCTTTATCCTATGGTTGGCCAGATCTTTTGGATTCGTTGGTGGGGCCACAATGGAGTTGGAAAACTCCCAAATATTGTTTTCCATTAACACCAACATGATCCTCTCCTTCCACGGACTGTAGTTGGAAACCCTATCCAACCTTTCTTCAAATTGCAATCCAGGTGCGACCATCTCCGCAACCTGCTGAAAAACTCAAAATTTGCTGCCCACTGCCTTTGTCACACTAAACCAGATCGCGGATCCTCTCTGCAACAAAGCGGTCGTACGTTGTATGACGGTTGTTGTACGGTTGCCGTACCGTACCTTTTTTATTAATTTTTTTTGTTAACCCCACTGCTTAAGTCTGCATAAATTTTTTTCCCGCAGACAAAATAAATTTTTTCTCGTTGCTACAAAATCCAGTCTCTATGCAAATCTAGCTTCCTTAGAATTGCAACTTTGATACCATATTAATTTCCGAACCTAGAACCCGACACTTATTTCGTATAAAATCACTTTATTAGATAACTGCACAACTAGGTTACTTAACCAAATATTAGTGGAAGCATAAAAAATGAAACCAATCACATTGCACAAGATATTTGGGTAAACACCCCTGGAAAAACCCCAAAGGGAAAACCAAATCTGAGTTTGATTTTATTAATAAAATCCTTGGGCTCCCATCCTTGGATAATGGCCCATTAGAGGAATACAATGCAACAATAGCCTAACTCACCTGGCTGCTATCTCCCTTGCTGCCCCTTTACACCTTTCCTCAGCCCTATCCACTCACACTTGGATGAACTGCTATTCACCCACTCAATGAGATCTCTTCATTGTCCACTCAATGTGTGTCTCATCCTCTCACTTAGGCTGCCTTCTATTACATTGAGTTAACCCTAAATCCAAAACCCTAGATCTCTTCCAAAGTGATCAAGGACTGAGATCTAATCTCACGTTCACTTTAGATCTAACGATTAGGATTTAATTAACCCACTTAAATGAATAATGCTAAATAACTTAGGCATCTAACTTAATTATTCTCACATTAATCTAAAAGGTCATTCACTTTAGTTATTGACTCATAAAGTGGATTTCCTAAGTTTCTGAGAGGTCACAAGGACGACTTCCACATGCTAGACACCGAGCCTATGTGGAAGTACATGTCCGATGCTAATACATCAACATCACCTCACTCAAGTCCTTCCTTCTTGTATTTGTACCTTCCTTCTTCTTGTAACCTTTCATACTACCCTTATTCGTCTTCCTGATGAAACCAATCGCATTGACTTACCCTTGTTGCCTTGAGCAAGATTGCAATCTGATTTTTTCTTGCACAAGATCAATCCAAAGCTTTTCAAACTTTGGCAAGGTCTCACGAGCATAAATACCTTGAACAAAAGGCATCTAGGAAGGAACAAGTCCATTAAAAGAAATGGACACTAACTCCTGATCCACCACCTATGTTCCAATGGTGGCCAGTTGATCTCTCAAGTCAGTGATCCTGGTCAAGTAGCTCACACAGTATCTGTTTTTCTCATATGAACAACTAAAATATGGTTTTGCAGGAGCATTTGTTGAGAAACACAAGGGTTTTGAAACAACTCAATCAAAGCTCCAAACATTTCTTAACTTGTCTTCTTCCTTGCAATGTGAGAAATACAATGATCCTTCATTGAATCAAGAATGATTCTCTTAGCCTTGGCTTCTTTCTTTCGATGAGCGGCCAACTGTGTTGGATTGGTAGGTTCTGGAATCACTTTCTCAACATGATCCCAAAGATTGGCTTCCTTCACAAGTATCTGTAATCTAAGATTCCAAGTAACAAAATTGGAAGCTCCATCCAACCTGTCACACTCTTTAAGACCAAGAGTCATTTTACACATCATGAACAATCCTTAAGTGCACAAATCAATAGAGTATGAAGTAGACAAAACCCTTTTTAGGGTTAAGCACCTCAAGCACCTCTCCCAGGTACACCATAGCTGAATTACGAACTCTCTCTTACACCTAGAATGATCTTAGACACAAAAGCTGTGATACCATGTAGAAATTTTCTGGATTAGGGCAATTAATGAAACTTAGAAATTTCACCTCTTTCCTAGAGGTTTCTTAGATCTTAACCACGTGAATTTTTAGTGTTAGGGTTGTTATGAAGTATAGATAAAACAACTACAACGGACAATATTTCACATCTTAACAACCCCAATCAACAAGGCAATCCAAGAGAAAAGATACCAGATGTGTGCCAACAAGTTTCAACCCTCTAGGGCAATCTTATCATGCATAAACCAGATCCGAAATTCACTTTATGACAACTGTAATTACAACAACAAATCTGCCCCAACTTCTTCAATATTAATGTTAAATCATTTAACAGTTTCAACCTTAATTTATGTCAAATCAGCAAGACATATGAGTGCTGGAAATTACCAGACCATGAAGAAATAGATAGCTAAAAATCAATTGGATAGCTGAAATTTTCATATATATTAATAAAGATGAAGTTCATGTACATACCGTGGCCTCATCCCAAGGCTAGCACAATCCTCTAGCTCTCCAAAATATTAGCTAGGGAAAACCAAGAAAACCCTCACTTCACCAAAGATACTTCAGAAGCCAGTATCAACACTGGCAAGCCTCCTTGGAAAGACATCTCCTCTTCTTCTTCTTCACTTCAACAAGTACAACCTAGGGTTCAATCACAAAACCCTAGCTCCAATATTTCTAAGGGATGAAACCCTAACCTTAATATTCAAGATGCTCCAAAAGTTCCAAGAAACCTTAGTGCCTTGAAGACAAGAGAGAGAAAGTACAAAGATGAAGATCTAAGAGAGAGAGAAAGACTAGTGCAATCCTCTTAGTCACATCCCTGACACAAGAGTGATAAGAATGAGAATGATGAAAGGACTCTTTCCTTCTTCTATATATATGAGAGGTAAGGGAGGCCAACATAAACATGTGGGCCTAAACTGTTACAAACAACCTACAAAGTAGCAAGTAGGCTACACATGCCAAGCTCTAATGTGATATCATACACAAGCAAGGATCTAATGCAAGGGCACTCCACAAGATGTGTCCAACGCTCCTCAAGATGTTTCCAATGCTCCTCCTCCAAGCCTCCAATGACCCCAACACTCCTCTTAAGCCATGTGCTCTAGCACGTCCACTTGCCCTACTTGAACACTGTTGCAACCTAGGCATCCCCAAGTCAACTCCATGCTCCTATGCAAGTATCCAAGCTACCCCATGCTGTCTAGGGTTCAACGTCCTCCTCTTGAATTCCGAACGTTCATCCTTCATTGTAGGGTGTTCTCCAATCAAGCAACCTTCTCCATGTGGCCAACATGTAGATTGTCATCAAGTTGTTTGAATGATCTGTAAATTATCGTGGATATTCCATTCAAATAGTTTGTCACAACAAATCTTACAATATTCTGAAATATTTTATTATGTAGTTTATTACCTTAGATCTCAGATTTAATTATTGCTAGCGTAGTGCTCAAAATAATGGAAATAACTGAAAAGACTGAAATAAAAGAAACAAGCAAATGAACACAAGATGTCAAGATGTGACCTAGGAAACCTGATATGGGAGAAAACCCAACTAGAAGGTGAGGCCTATGCTCTGTTATCTCTTTCTCAGTTATGAAATGCAAGTACAAAGAAAGGGGCACTCACTATGGAGTTTCCATGGACACTTCAACTTGAATGGTTGCTACAAAATCTTCTACCTCCTATGTTATGCTTCAATATCCCACTTCTAGATGCTCTGCTCAACTATGGAACAATAGCATTACCAAAAGAATGGAACCCCGTCTCTTTCTCGAGGCCTAGTATTTAACATAGCTTGATAGTCATCTAGAGTTAGGACTAGGGTTTTTGCATGCCTCTACCATCAATTAGTGTTAGGGTTTTGGATTCTCTAAAATCTTCTTGAAAGTCCACATATGACCAATGTCATTGGGTTCGTCGAACTTCAAGGTTGAAGTTCAAAATTTGTTGAATTTCAACAAAAATGAAGGTTCGACTTTGATTCGAGATTTGAGGAGGTTCTGTTTTGACTTTTTTCATTTGTTCCGCGCACTATACCCACGCGTTCACTTACATGTTGTTCGAATTTGGTAGCTGTGACACGAGGGAAACATCAACACCACTTACTTGGTGTTGGAATTTGGTAGTTACCACTTCATTCGATTGGCCACGTCGATTGCTAGCTATGCATTTGTTGGTTGTGCGATTGAGTGAATGTTGCTACAGGGGCTGAAGGTGACTCAAGTCAAAAAATGTGTCAATGCTATTGATAGTTTGGAAATATTTATATAAACAAATCCATTGACAAACCTAATTTTATTTGAAGAGATCCAAATTTGAACCGAAATCAGAACCATGTGACTTTGCTTTATATATATATATATATATATATATGGACGAATCTAATGACGAACCTCATTTGAATCTCATTGAAAAATTCGAATTTGAATCGAATCAAATCATTGCCGAACTCAAACTCGAACCCGAACAATGTGATTTATCATGTGACTAGCCCCACATGAGCGAGTTATGGTGGTTGATGTGGCATCCACTTCGTACCATGGTGGTCAATAGGGTAGGTCAACATGTGGGACTCATAACTTTTGCATATGAATTCCAATTGAGGTGATTTTCGCACTGTTGGAAATCTTTCAGTGTGTAGAATAGCATCAAGGGCTTGGTAGGCATGCTTGCAAATTTTTGACCCCCAAAAGTATTGTTTGATGCCTCTCACTGGCTCTGGAAGGTTACGGACCCCAAATCACCAAATTGGGACTTACCCCTAAAATGGCCCTTGCAAGCCAATTCCTCCAATTTTTCTACCCAAAAAGTACCTAGATAGATGACAAATTATATAATGATCCATTTCGGATCATACCTCTGTATCTTTTGCCAACTTTTCCTAAGCTTCTAGTGCTAAGTCCTCTATTGTAGGGAGGACCCGCTCCTCAGTTTCCTAATCAAACATGGAAGGTTCATAGAGTTTTAGATTTTCCACATTCACTATTGAGTAAATGCACATATATAGGGGTAGATTCAAAGCCCGACCCTTGGCACAAGTTGTAGGTTGGGCAAAGCCCGACCCAACCACCAATGGGCAACAACTAGGAGGGCACCTACCCACTGTCACCTTAGGCAGGTGTCCTCGTTACTTTCGAGGTGAGGTAGTCACCTCAAGGGGCGAATCCCGGTGACCCTAGGGGGAAATGAGATCGAAAATGATAAGTATGAATGGATGTTCCTAGAGGTCAATTCTAAGTGGTATGAAGAGCTTGGGAAAGAGTGTTGGGAAGTTTCAAGGGTTGCCAAATGAGTTGAGTGAACTGCCAAGTGTGAATACCTGCCCAAGACACAAGGAAAACAATGCATATAATGTGATATGTTAGTTGGACAAGCAAGTTAAGCTTGCTGTCCCTAATTGCAGCAAAGATGAATGATATA